>WTSP01028058.1:40453-94960 GCA_025331215.1 Actenoides lindsayi | reverse complement strand
TTTGTCCGTGAAGAATGCCTGAACATTTTGAAGTTTTGCACTTCTGCAGAAGGAGGGGTCATCTCTTTTGCACAAACGATGGTTTATATGCAATTGCTGTGAAGATCTAAAGAGAAAAAATCAGTGTTGATATGGCCAGATTTAGTTATTGTTTTCACTTTTCAGAAGTGTTGGGCATTCAACATCTCTCTTCAGATAAAGTAATTTAAAAATTATCTGAATTATTCCTTGTCCAGGACTGACATGCTTGTGTCAAGTGCCTGATTGTTACCCAGTCTAGGAAGCAAGATTCTTTGAACTCCTGGTTTTAACTTTATTGTTCTCTTGAAATAAATCACGTGGCAGCTGTTAGAGGACACAAGGAACAGTTTTCAGAATCTTAATTCCGTTCCTTAATCTGAGAGGTTCTCTGTTTGCTTTCTATTATTACATATTGTACAGCTATGTAACCTAGACCTCGCATACATATCCCCACCCTAAGAGTTATGCTTTCAAGTTCATCTCAGGAAAGACAAAGGGACCTTTCTGATGCTTGTTAACTTGAGGAGGTGTGCTTGCTAGGATTGTAATCCAGGTTGGTTGGTCTGCTGGTGACTGGCTGGGGAGCTGAGGAGGAATTGGCCTTCAGTTCTCTTGTATCTGTTACTGCACCCTCCCTTCTGGGTTTGGGGGAGGGGACTTATGGAATTCTAACTGCTGTGCTGCAGTGAAGGTCATGTAGGCTTGGGTTCCCTTTGTGTGTGTGTGTGGGGGGACACACCTGCCTTTTTGCCCCTTATACTGAAGGAAGCAAATTCTTCAGCAGCAGGAGAAAGTACAGTTGGTCAGGAGGCATTCATACTATGAGAAGCTTGTTAACATTTGAGGTTTCTGCTGAGGAATTGTTGGGAGGAGATGAATTGACTTTTTTTCATAGATGATACTATTAAAACTTTCTAGGGGAAAAAATAAGTCTTGAATTCATTTCCACATGCGTATGGACAATGTATCAAGCCCAGTGGGTAGAGTCCAGTGTTGTAGGGTGGTGAGGGTGCAGCCTTCAAAATAAGTAAGCTACAGCATCAAACTGCAGGACTTAGATTCCAAACAAAATGCCAGCTCTTGAATCAGGGGGCTTTGCGTAAGGACTGGTTGAATTTGATTAAAGAGCAGGCAGATCAGGTCTCCTTTTTAAGATGACAACTGGAGGGTACAGTTGATAGGCAGTTTGTCTAGTGGACAACTGGAGCATGCCTGTGTATGTAATGTTGAAGCCTCATTTATTGATCCTTACCAGAAGGTCATGAGAAAGGATAAGTTGTTACTAAATCCACAGTGCACCTTAATGTGAAGTAAAAGAAACCCTCTCACTTCTCAGTTGAGATCCAAGCGCAGAGAATCCACGACTGTAAGCATCTCTCTTAAGGTGTGCCTGTGCCCATGTAGATGTCTGCTCATACTGAATGCTGTCCTCATAGGAGCACTGCAAAGCTTCATTAAAGTTTTTTAAGTGCCTTGTGATCCTCAGATGGAAGGTGCTTAGAAATGAAGTGTTTGTAATCAGGTAAGTTAGTAGCACATAACAAGGATATAACCTATTAATGCTAGCTATTAATAGCGCTGTGAGCATCAGAAAGTGTAATGCTTAGGTTTTAAAGTGCAATTGCCCTCTGAAAAGGGATGTGCAGATTTTATATATGCTGTGTATTTTTATGCTCTACTCCATTGTTTTCTGAGCTATTGTGCTGCTGCTGCTTCCACAATTTCAAGTGGGTAAACGCTGCATTAAAAAAACAACAACTGAAAAAAAACCCCACAAAACAAATAAAAGCACTGCAAAAAAAACCCAAACAAACAAAACCTAAACAAAAAACAAACCACAACACAAAAAACACAACACTCCACACTCCAAGCCAAAAGAAAAAAACCACATTTTTGTGAGGCATCTTACTCGATAGGAATACATAAAGAACTAGTTATGTTTCAGGTGTTAGCTTCGATGAAAAAAATCAACTAGAGCATGTAGTTAATTTATTTTCATATTGAAATAAGGATTTTAAATTTGCTTCCAAGTAACGTTTTAAATGAGACAAAACATAGGTAACTTTCACCTTGTCAAGTGGAGTCCATTCTTCCTTATGGAAGACATACTAGTCAAGGTAACACCTAGCCCCATAGTCCACACATTTTTAACAGAATGCTAAATAACCCAAGGTATTTTATCCATGATACAGTTACGTAAGAATTGCCCATATTGGCCCCTCTATATATTTTTGGTTCGCTGATTATTTGCTTGTGCCATCAAAAGTTTTCTGGTTAAAATGGCTTTGTCAATAGAACACTGACAAGGTAAAATTTTGTACCACTGATGTACACTCGATACACAGCAACTCAAGTGAGTGCTGGTTGCTTAAACTCATCACAGTATTGTCGGCTCCTGGAAGCAAAACCTTCCAGAACTTCCGAATGGAGAGCTGGCCAGTCTTACTGAAGGAAGTTAAGAGGATTTATAAGCTGAAGTAAAACAATTTGACTGTTGATAGGGAGTAAAATTATCTGTAGCTTAGTGTGTACTGTCAGTGTGAGCATGTATAGAACATGCAGCTGCAATAACGCGTGGAATTTTTCAGAAGGGGTTAGCTGTTTCAGAAATAGGTCTGTATTGGCTTTTAGGAAACTTGCGTAAATCAGATGCCTTAGCAGGTAGCTTGGCTTTTGTCTTTAGATATTCAGAGCAATTGTGGTGTTCTCTTGGGGTCTTGCCCCAAACAAGAACGCGTTCCCCGAGGTGGCACCGCATTTCTCAAATTGCCGTGTTTGGATTTGCCCTGCCACAGAGCCCCGCAAGCTGTTTACATCCGGCAGGCCAATTCTCTGCTCTCGTTTAGACGGCAACTTGACTAGCATCGAACCGCTTTTGTTTCAGTAAGTACCTGTAAATGCAACACCGTGAATTGGTTATTTCTAGGGTTTCGTGAGCCTGCAGAGATAGGGGTGAGTACGGTGCAGGCTGAGGTCCTGTGGACGAAATCCCTCCATTGTGGGAATCCCCATTCTAGAGTTTCTGTACCTCACCGTAAGGGTAGTAGGAGCGAAGCGTGTCGAAACCTGAGCTGTATTAGCCATTCGTAGCCTCCTGGTTGGTTTTGGATACATAATGTTGATCCAGTGACTTAGGTATTATGATAATACACACTAACAATTTTTATTCTCGTTCGTAAGATGCACAGCTTCTTCCCCCACCCAGTTCTTTCCTGTGGAGTGCCCTCCCACGACTTTTCAAGTTAGTTTGATTCTGTGGTGTTTTTTAACGCTAGTGTAGTCTTTTTTACTTTCTACGTACTACAGTTTTGCGCTATAACTAAAAACTTGTGTATTTTTAAGGGTTCACTTCCAAGGGTGCTTCTGTGAGCTTCCCAAGCCCCTGTCAGTCATCTCACCAGGCGTGTTCTGTTACACAGTTTAGGCGTTGATTACTTGCAGCGGGCCGACTCGTCAGCACGTCTCCTGACAGCAGAGTAATTCCTGCATTCCCATGTACTGTTTCAGCAATGTATTCTTTACTGCTTTTGCACGCTCAAGGAAACAGCACGCAGGGGTTTTTTTTACGTTTGGAGCGTTTTATCTATGGAAGTTGTGGGAAGAGACTACCGAGTGTTTGCCTAATTGACCGAGTTGCAGCCCGAGACTTGTTAACAACGAAGCGGTAAGAGAGGCCGAGTTCGCTCTGCTCCCCGGTGGGGTTCCTGCCTCTGGAGCTGGCTCTCAGGTTTGTGCGCTCACGTCCTGTAGGCAGGCGGGTTACAGCCTGGATCAATTCCGAAGATGAACCTCCTCCTTGTCATTGAACGGGGCGGAGGTTCTTCTTTAAACGCGGTTTCCTCTGGAGGTCAGGTGTCTCCCGCTGCACCGCAGAGAAGTGGATGTGGCTACAGCAGGACTTGCACGTTTCGTCATCCACCTTTCATCGCTTCCGTAACTTGCATGTGGAATTAGCATGACTGGCCGCTCTCTTTTGAGCTGGCTTTACAGATAAAAGCACCGGAGGAATTGCCCTCCGCGTTTTCATGGCTCGCCTCTGATACCCTCGGCGGGTATTGCCGTCGCGGAACGAACGAGCGGGGCGGAGTCGGGGCGGGGGGAGCGCGAGGGTGCTTGCCGGGGAGCTGCCGTCGCCCGGCGCGGGCCCTTTAAGGCGGGAAGTAGGCCGGCCTCGCGTCGTGACTGACGGCTTGCCCGGAGTCACGTGACCCGCCTCTATTTGAAGGTCACAGGAAAGCAGCTTCCTTTAGAGAGAGCAAGAGGGAGCGAGAGGGAGGGAGAGCGAGGGAGCGAGCGAGAGGGAGAGAGTGAGTGAGTGAGGGAGTTCACGCCAAAATGGCCGACAGAGTCTCTGCTGGTTTCTGAACGTTTGAAATAAAAACAAAACAAACACAAAATCTTTTTCGGATTTTTTTTTTTCTTTTTTTTTTCCCGTTTCCATTTCTACCTTGTATGCCTCAACTCGCTGGATTTAAGCACTGCTGCACTTTATGAGGTTAGTGGTACATTTACGTTTTATTATTGCTTTTACCTAACCGATTTTTAAGAGCCTGGGCTGGCCGCTTTCATCCGCGGTTTTTGCAGAGGCGTTTTTCCTAGCGCAAATGCTTGCTTCAGTTGCCTGCTTTGACGTGTAAAGCACTCTGTGAGATAGATATATATATATTTTATTTTATTTTATTTTTTCGGGCTTTTTAGAAGGAGGTCTCCTTGGGAGTGCATTGTGGATTTTGAAGACGTCTGTAATTTAAAACACTTAGGCAAATTACGGAAGATCGTTTGTGTTTTCCAAGCTGGTGGAAGCACAAGATAGTACAGAAAATCTTGTTTTATTTAAATAGAGACTCCTTCAAGAGTGATTTCTTCCCCGTAGCACCCGAAGCTCTTAAATCTGCTGCAAAAATTTGCATATATAAAAATGGGTTTCCATTCTTTCTGCTGCTGGGTCGGACTAGGGGCAGATGGGGAAGTGTTCTCACCGGGCCATCCTTCTCGGGGAGAAAGGAAAAATAAGCCTGGAATCACGCACCCAAACAGTGGGGGTGCCAGGTGCGGGCCGGGAGCGCGGGGCGGTGCGGGCTCCGGAGGCTTCCTCGCCGAGCGGAGCGCACGCAGCCACCGCCGGGCTCGCCGCGGGCTGCCGCTCCCCTCCTCCTCCTCCTCCTCCTCCTCCTCCTCCTCCTCCTCCTCGCCGCGGTGACTTCGGCCCTCGGCGGGACCAAATGGTCGTGCAACTCCATAAACACGGCATCGGGGCTTCGAGCGAGCTAGGGGTGCTCGGTAGTGCCGGCTTCGAAATGGTTGTGCCGTGTCCAGAAGTGAAGGGACCCGTCTCTGCTTAACGGGTCCGGCGACTGATGAAATGTGGGGCAGATATTTAGGAATGCGTGCTTACAAATGCAGAATGCTGGGTGGTGCTGACGTTTTGTAGACTTTCGTTCTGTATTCTTTATAAAACGTGTTTTCATCTGCGTGTTAGTAAATGTAGCTAAAAAGATGCGTTTCCTCGCTTTTTTTCCTCTCCCCTGTGTTACTAAAGGTTTAACTCCCGAGTTATATTTGCATCTCCCTCCAGAAACAAGCAGAAAATTTAAGGGGAATAGCTGAAGCTTGCTTTCTGAGAACAGGCTCCTCCTCCTGCATTGTAAGAGTGTGATGTAATGCTCCTTTCTGTGAGGTTCAATGAAGAAAATTCTCTGTGGTGGTATACTTTATTCTTCACCCCTTCCTGATAGGCCTTGTACAGTGATATTTTTTTGTGGGTGGATATTTAAGCAGCAGGTAATTATGCAAATAATCATGTGAATGTATTTCTTACATTGCACTTAGTGTATGTCTGCACCGATTAGGGTTAGCAGGTCAGCTTCGTAAACCTGCAAGATCCTTCTTTGTGGCTGCACATCCATACAGTTAGATACAAATGGAGGAGACATTTGGCTGCATTTACTAAAAATATTTCTGTCTGTCCTCATTATAGTAGTAGTATATATCAGGGATTCTGTTTCCTCTCTGGCTAGTGAATCTTTGAAATAATTCTGCAGTAAGTTTCTCTTGGAAGTTAAAAGCGGATTCTTTATTTCCAATTAGAGCAAGTCAGTAGAAAAGAGCTCCGCTCATATTTGATGCAGTTTATTGTGATGACAATTTGGACATTAAAAAGTTTAGTAGTTATGGATAACCCAGTTTGTGTATGAAGTAATAAATTCTCCCTCTTTAGGGTTAATGAACTTCAGTAGATTTTGCCCTCATGTTATTGGCATGTGTCTGTGTGAGGGAGTATTATAAAAATGTTCTGTGTCTTCGACCTGGTGCAGCCTGATGGCTTTTGTTACTCAAAGCCTCCATGGGCTTAGCAGAGATCTTTATGTAGCCTGTACATGTTGAATAAACCTGTTGATTGATAAACTTAATTAGTCATTAGAATTGTTTTCAAATGCAGTATAAAGTAGTAGTATTCGCAGATACGGTACTTACTGTACCAAAACACCTACTATGTAGTTTGTGACAATTGTGGTAGCATAGGATCGTTGAACTAAGGATGTTAACAAAAACCTAAGTTTTACTTTGAGTTGGCAATATTTTAGGACATAGCAGTCCCAGAATCTGGGGTTGAGAAAAGTGCTCGCCTTTGCTGCGTATTTTTTTGCCTCCGTGTATTTACTGTCTGTGTTACTTCCAAATTCTGGAAATGTTAGTATAGCTTGATTGTTAGGAAGATGGAATATAGGTTATTTTCTAGTAACTGCAACTGCTTATAACTGTAGCAGCAGTCATGGATCAAACAAAAAGCAACTACTGAGAATAATAGAATAATAGAAATTATTCTAGTACGAAGTCTGTCAAATATTGAAGTAGCTTTGTGAGATAGCACACTGAATAGAAAGGACTAATTAAAATAAGTCGTCGTGTAAATACGCCTTTGCACGTTACACCTTAGTGTGCTGTGTGTTGAAGCCTGTGAAATTGTAGGATTTTGTAAGTGTGGGTCTGGGCAGTTCTCATAATGTTTGTGTTCTGTGTGTTCCTGTAGTACAAAGGGAACAAAATACTTACTGAAAATAATTTTGAGAGACCTGACTTGAGTTGCAATTTCTAGGTAAGTTTGAAAGCTTGCAGAAGCTTTGGGGCAGGGTAGCCTTTTTTTTTGCTTCATTCAGTTTACAGTGATGACACTTGGCTTGGAAGCTTTATTCCATTTTTCTGTTTGTGCACCAATTGTTATTGGTATCTACAGGAATCAGACTTTCCAAACCAGACTTTTTTAGTAGGTTGAAAACTAAAGTCTGTATTTAGCAGACCCCCTTGAGTTTTTTGCGCTACATCTAAGAGATTCTTGAGAAAAAATTGACAAGAAAAAGCCTTACTACGTTGAGCATCAATATGCAGGAGTCTGCAGTTCTAATAGGGAGAAAAATTCAGGGAAAACAAGTGTCTGAAAAATAAATACGCTTACATTTCAGTGGCTATTTTTAGCTTCTTTCTCTCCTGCTGGGAGTTGGGGCGGGGCGAGAAAAGAAACTTCTTAACATCATACAGTCTTCATTGGCTAGTTTCAGCTAAACTTAACCTTTTAAGGCATTTGTCACTTATTAATAGGTGACTGAGTAGAATAGAAAGCCATTCATCCAAATGAATCAGTGAAGAAAAAACTGTAGAATTAGTGTGGAAGAGAATTTTTATCTATGCCTTTGCTAGTACCCCTGCAAACACCTAGTATGGATTGAACCTTGAACCAGAACACTTTAGTTCTGATCATTATGGATTTACTTTACTTTTGGTGACCAGGATGGAAGGTGAGAAGTTTAATTTACGTTTTATTATGTACAGCGTTTGCTGGAATCTGCACATTTGGTATTCTCTTCAGCTGGCAGTTGTTTCATAACCGAAAACTTGTGAGTGTTGGGTTTTTGTTTTGTACTTAAGACAAAAACTGCCTCCTTCCTAAGAACTGATTCAACTTGTAAAGTCTTGGTGGCCTATATAAACATAGGAAGATTTGAGACAGGAAAATAAGATACATAGGATGTTTAGCTCTAAAAAGCTGTACTTCATGTCCTGTCAAGGGGAGCAGGTGTAGATATCTGTGTTCTAGTTTTGTAGCCTTCCTAAAAGTCTTAAAAAGGGAGGTGTGTAATTTCGGGGCAAAAGAAAGATCTCTTTTCACTTATAAGAATACTGCTGAAGAAGCTAGTTAGATTTTAAGCTTTAAATATTGAGAGATAATTATTGCTATAGAATTAATTTGATAAACAGATGTAAAATTTAATTTAGGTGAATACAGAGATTTATTGCTTCTCAAAACAATGCAAGTTGAGTATTTATTTCAAGGAACAGCAGCTTTAACTGCTGAAGTAACACAGGCATTTAGTTGGTATGATTACATGTGTCTTATTTCAAACGCTGGCCAAACAAGGCATCTGAAGTTGGATGTCAAGATAACGCTTTTGGACCGTTTCAGTGTTTAAGGCATTGTGGAGATAAATATTTTCAGTATATAGCATTTTTTTTGTTGTTGTTGTAGTAGTGATGATGCCATAATTGTTTTGAAAGGCACAAGAGGAATGGTGCTTTTATGTATCTGTGGTGAATTCCAGCTCCAGAGCTCTACGTTTAGCGCTTTTCACGGCCTGACTTCTTTTTCTCATTTGTACATCAGCTTCCAGCCCAAGAAGACAACAGGTTGCTTTGTTGTTGTTGTTTTGGTTTTGTAGAGGCAGAGCATGTATTTTGGGAGCAGCATGAATATATGCAAACCCTGATTTTTATTTTTATTTATACCTAGTGCCGTCAACACACCTCTGAAAGGAGTTTCTAGGGCTTTGTGGATGTTGACACTCTAAAGGTTATTTTTCTGTCTGTATACAGTATGCTGGCATGATAGTTCAGGGATGAAATGCTCTGTTACTACTAGAATTATACATTATAATTTCTGAAAAGTCACATCTTAAGAACTGGTTGATGTGATATTTGGATATTACAGCATGCATGCAGAAATGGAAAGACAAACCTTGATTATTTTGCAGAATGCTGTAGTTCCATGACTACTTTTAATTAGCTCATTTAGTCGTGTGGAAAAACATAAAACAACATATAAAGCCTGGAGCTTTCAGGTACCTAAGAGAGGATACATTAAAGATCATCTTGTGTTTTATTAAAGGCAGAACAAATCAAACCAAGGGTTAAACAGCATGGAAAAATGTGTGCTAATACACCTGGAAAGAAAAAATGGAGGGAACTCCTGTTAAAAACAGCAGGTAGTAAGCATGAGAGCTGAGTACTGTTCTTTCCAGAGCTGCAGTTTCTGTTTGAATTTAATTAAATGAATGCTTGCATTTTGTAGGTGGAGAAAATTATATAAAAGTACTTTGATAATAATGGGTGGAAGAATGCTTAAAAGTGCAAAGCATATGCATTAATACAATTTTTATGTTAAATTGAGGCTTTTGGAAGTGAAATGTAGCTTTGGAATTTACTACAACTCAACTAAAAGTGTCAAGCTATAACTGGTTTATTTCATGCCAGCAGGGGAGTGCTTCTCTTTCTGGGATGGTATTTGTGAGGCCTTAACTTCAGAGCATTCTGAATAGTAGGGGAGGTCAACAAATTTTGAGGTAACTCAAATAAGAGCCGTGAAACATAATGGAGATAGTCTAGCAAAAAAGCACTTCAGATTTTATGTGTTTCATTTTATAGATATATACATTCTCTGCAAATGAGTAAGCAGTTTAATTTGTGTAGGAAGAGAACTGTTTTGACATTGAGCATCATCATAGTTGAGTGTGCTTTCAGCAGGATAGTTGCTTCATCAACTAAAGCAGAAAGGCATCAATATTTTCAAATGAAGGTGGCCTTTTTTTTTTTTTTTTTAATTTCTTGAGTACACAAAACCCCACTGTGCATGCTTACATTATGAAATAAGGGGAGAGTGCTCATCTTTCCTGGTGTTCATAGTAGGTGCTGAGTTAAGGCTTCCTGAACTACGGATACAAGTATAAGAATTGAGCCCCCAAAACTGAATTGAGTTTCAGCAGATCATTGTCTTAATTTCTGAATCTGAGATGTATTTGTTTTGGGGTTTTTTTTGTTTGGTTTTGTTTGGTTTTGTTTTGGGTGGTGGGTTTTTTTAATTTTATTTTTGTTTTGGTTTTTTTTTTTAGAAAAATAAAACAATGGCAAAGTTAATTCTCTCTTCTCAGTATTTTTTTTTATCCCTTGAACACATCTTTTGTTAAACAGCACAATCATAAGCTACTGTCCACCTGTAATTTCACAGTGGCTGTTGGGCACAGCCCAACATGTACAGGGGAACATGCAAAACTGCAGCTGTGGTGAGACTGTGGAATTGATTTTTTTCAAGTGTGTATATACCATAGCCTTTGTAGATTTTGAGCTTTTGGGGCTAGTTGACCTACATGAAAACAGGAAAGGTTAAATATATATTCTGTTAATGCCACTTAACCATTAATTAGAGTTGAGCTCAACTGTGGCAAATATGAGCAGGTGTGTTGTCATCATGGTTCAGTCTGCATTTGTGGACTTGATTATGCCTGAACCATCCAGTCCTCCAAGATGCATTCTCCTGTGCCACTTAAACCTTCCTTAATAGAAGTCTTCCATGGTGTTTCCATTCTTTTCTTTTGGTTTAATTATACTACAAATAGTAAAAGACATTGCAACTTACTATCAGAGTACTGTTGCAGCAGCATTCCTGTTCTTGTTGCAGTTTCTGTATTAACGTTTTCATTTTGAATTGTATGTAGTTTCAGTTAACCACGCTCGATTCAGGGTCTGATTTAAAGCACGTGGTTCTAACCCTGTGTAGATACTCCAGGTAGACTTGTCTAGAAAACAGCTTTCTTTGGCACGAGGGTGACTACTACTGAGAACTTGCATCAGCTGAAGTGAGGCTGATATATTCTGGTACGTCACTTTGCCAGCTGTATATACAGCATGTTTACGCTCAGTCTTTTGCTGAACAATTGATAGGGTGGATGATTTTATCACAGCATACAAATGCGTTTTGATATTTTCATGCTTGGAAATTCTAATCTGGTAACTCTTGCTGGATTTATTCCAGGCTATTTTGCCTGGGAGAGTTTGAGGGCAATAAAAACGTTAAGCTTTACTTGGGTACTACTAGTGTTATTACCCCACTATTTTATTCAAGGAAGTGTTTATGGTAAATACTTAAAAAAAAAAAAAAGTGGTTAAAAAATACAGTGTATGGAAATAGAGGATATCCTATTTAAGTTATACATATGTCATTCTGTACCTAGCAATAGGTTCAAATTGCCTGTAAAAACACTTGGTTAACCTGCAGTAAAACCCCAAGAGCTTTTTTGAACCTAGTGTACAAGAAGGCTCCAGCTGATGCTGCAGAAGTCAGTTATAGTGATATTAATGGGAATCTCAGATAGCCTGTCTTGTGTTACAGAGTCAAATAAGTTTTCTGTTCCTTTGCAGGTAATGGTTAGATTATCTGTTTGATACATCTCCACCAGCCCAAGCAATGCTCAGAGAGAAAGTGGACTTGGCATTAGGGTTGTTTTTCTTTTGTCGTTACCTGTGAACTGTAATCCTATTCAGAGCTGAGCAAGATTACCCTTGCAGGAATGCTTGCTAACCAAAATACTGGCTTTGCTGTAGTGTTGGGGAACGCTTCATCTGATGGAAACACACTGATGGTAGTGTGATGTAGGAAACTAACAACAAAATCTCATCTGGGTAAAGATTTGATCTTCCTAACAAGTTGTTCAGATGTACTACTTCAAGATGGTATTTCTTTTAACTTTATAGGGTTTAATCAGCAAATATGTTTGGAAACCACTGAATTACAGTGGAAGATTTTAATGAATTACCTAGGATGTGAGAATCCTAAGTCTGACGTGCAGGTAACTTTTCAGCAGTGTAGTCCTCCTTGTGCAAAAGCTATCCGAATTTGTATTTAACCACCTCATCTTTTCATGGTGGCTGTTCTGGAATGGCTGTTTCTGTTGAAGTCCTTGAGTGACTATTTTTATCACAAAATAACACACTCTTCTGAATTAATTTACTGTACTGTGTTGTTAATTGGGAGACAGTTTTGCTTTATATTTACCACTTTTTTACAAATAAATTCTGTGTCCTGATACAGAAAAACTGTAGGAACTGTGTTCTTACCAGATTTTAGGTAAAACAAGATGGAAAAAGGCAGGAGTGGAGGCTAAGCTTTTGATTTACCCTGGCAGTTAACATACCGTAAAGCTATAGTTGCTTAGTTCTTTAAGATAGCTCTCTGTGGTTAGGCTATGAATAACTGAATAGGTTCATTTTTGGAAAGTCAGCCTTTTTTGATAAAGTTCTGGGGAGAAGCCTTTTTCCCAGGGGAGGGTTTAAAGGTCGTGTATTTGCTTGAGGGGATCATTGGTGTTCAGAAAAAGCTGAGGCTAGCTAGTGTCATGTCTGTTAAGTTCTGCTTCAGTCTAGATAATGTGAAGTATAAACTCTTCTATCATGGACTTGCAAGTGTATGGTCAGCTTAAATTTATGCAGCTTTCTGTCATTTTCCTTTTAAGAAAATATCCTTTAAATTATGTTTCAGTTAGTGCTAGGTAACTTGGTTGAGCTTAAATCCTTTTTTCCCCTTCACATTTCCTAGGCCATTTTTCTGTAGTTAAAGTGCTATTCTAAAATATTAGCTCTTGTAATTGTTTCAGCTTGAGTGTTGCATGCCTTGTGCATTTAATGTGAAGCTGTTAAAAACAGACTTGAGGACTGGCTTAGTGGGTTAATAAGAACAAGGCTGTAGGTTGTTATGCACTGTAAGTTTAATTATAGCAGATAAATAGATTTCATTTTTATATCCTCTTTTTTTACCAAACTTTGAAATAATGAAATTATAAGTTACTGCATCTTTTGATGTGTGTACACACGCATGTATGTAACATGTACATGTTGGCAGTTAATGCAGCTAAGGAACTACCAGGCATCAGCTGACATTTGGAGAATTTTTAGTGGGCCTTAAGCATTAAAGCCGTAGTAAAAATTGCTCTCAAACTCGGGTCAAGTTTTTTGGGGGGGGAAACCTGCACAAACAAAGGAAATACTGTTCTGTAAGGTAAGTGTACAGATGGAAGATGAAGAGGAGCAGCAGAGAAACTTAGAGGCGTTCTGAAGGCCACACAGAAAGTCAGTGGCAGAGCCAGGCTTGAACTCAGAAGTTCCTGGCTTACGGCCTTGGGTTGAAGCCAGTCATACACAGCTGTATTGAATTGTGAATAGAATGATGCTTTCTTTTTTACTTTATGGGAACAAAGCTGATTTGACTAAAATTATGATGTGGGTAAAAAGATGGAATGGCCTATTTCACCTTTCTCAAAATTTCAAATGTGGAAAGTTCTATTCTGTTTTAAAACTTGAACTTAGCAGCTGTGGATTTCCACTTACCAAGAGGTATGGTTAATGTAGCTGTATCATAACTTGTTACAAGTAGTAGTACACTGTCTTGAGGTCAGACTAAGGGCTTTTCCTGAGCGTTGAGGAATTCAGGGCTTAAAAGCTGCTCTGCGTGCTACCTTGAGAAATACTAATGGTATGAAAAAAAATCCCAGAAAAGTATGTGATTTTCTTTGATGTTTTAAAGTAGAAGTGAAAACCTAGTTCAGAGGCAATCTTGCTGAAGCAACTGTTTAATAAACTGAAATTCACATTCTGTACTTAACACTTCTGGAGTTTTTTATGAAGCTTCAAATACTATTATCCTTTCAGTGCAATACAAAAGAAGAGAAACCCTGCTGTAGGTTCACTGACTGGTATTTGCTTCCTTCCTGAAGTAAATACTTAGCTTTGTTGGACTAGATGATCTTTCTAGGTCCCTTTCAACCCCTAACGTTCTATGATTCTTGAATGTATGGGCAGTTTTGGTTATTTGAGGAGTTCCCTTTAGGGGGGGCAGGTTTTGATCTAAAATGTTACAGAATTAACATCACCATTACAAGGTATATTTCTGTACTGTCGAAATTCTTGGTGGGGATTACTAAATCCATTTTCATAGTAAAAGGGAGGACTTTCTTTTCCAGCGAAATGTCTTTAGTTCTAAGCTCTAGCAGCAAAAGAAGAGTTTTGAGTTTTGAGGGTTGGTTGGGTTTTGGTTGGTTTTGGTTGTTTGTTTTTCCCTTTATCTGTGTACCGCTTCTGGCTGAAGCCCTATGCAAATGTATAGTAAGGATATTTTCCTAAATTGCTAACATGGAACCCAGCTAGAGAAAACAAACCAGAAAATCCAAAACAAACAAACAAAAAACACCTCTGTGTTTTACCAGGCAGTAACTTTCATTTGGTCTGTTGAAAGTAGCAAAAATGTTGAATACTTCTCTAAAGTAATCCAAGTATTGAAAGCTTAACAGTAAAATATTTCACTTCTGAGGCTTGAAGCACTTGAGCCCTCCTCTGTCTTCACCCCTACTCTGCAACAGTGCCTTGGTGTCTCCTGGCATGTGCAGTCTGACTGTATCTCACTGCTCAGAATGAATTGTTACTAAGTCGTGTGCACTTTGAGGCTGCATCTAAAACTTTCATTGGTAGTTAACAAAACCCAGGATATTTAATTTGAACATCACAGTGGTCTGCCTTTTTTACTCACTCTCCTTTTTTGTGCACCCTGCTAACAGAGCCAGGTGGAAAATGTTTTCTGAGTTTTCCTTTCAATTTCAGCTGTTTGAGTGTTTTCAAGTCCCAGTTTCCCTTTGGTTGTGGCTTCAGAAGACATCTAAACTTGGATGTCTGTCAGGTTTATTGTGTAAGCCTGGGGCACTTTATAGAGATTGACATTGTGGCAGTTCTTGTTTTATTTACCTGTTACAGCTGGTAATGGTTGTAATTAACTTGTGTAGTTCTTCCCAGCATGTTTTACAGAAATACTGTAACCATATGGTGATGAGTGGCTGAGTTAAGAGTTGCTACCCAGTCACCACTCCAAAGTGTTATGGGCTAGATTCTTGAGATGGTGAGTGGGAGACCCAGCTGAGCTTGTTTTATTCTGAGCTGTGTTGCCCCCTAAATTAAGTTGATAGAGAGTGGCAGAATAAAGTTCTCCTTTTTCTCTTCAGAACATGTTAGTTAAGAGCAAGCTTACCAAAGGGTGGTTTAACTAAGGATGTTTTTTCCAGTGGTGCCCAATGTATTTTGTTTCCTATACTCTTTCTGAAAAGCCTTAGAAAAAGTTGGGGCCTCTCACTTAGTACACTTCCTTATTTAAGTCAGCCACGTGTAGATTACACTTACCATAAGTCCAGCAGGCACTTCTGGCATGACAGATGGATTTGATTGAACCTAAAGGTCTTCTTCTGAGTGATTGAATTCTGAATCACTTTTACTATAAGGTCCTGCTAACCTTTTTGCTAGGTACCACTAACCATTTTTCAATACAGTGGCTTTGTAGAAAGACAGATGATTTGAACTTACAGTATGCATGGAAGCATCAATAAGCTGACAAATTAGATTTGAGGTTCTAGTGTGTAAAGGGCTTTTCTTTCAGCAGGAAATAGTCTTCTACATCAGCTTATTCATTTTAACCTTCAACTTTATATAGCAGCAAAGAGTTGACCCGTCTTTGTGCAGAGCCACCTTTCTTAAAGAGGATAGAGAGAAGGTTTAACTGAATAGATTAGAAGAGCAGGGTGTTGGTGGTTTTTTTTTCTTTGTGGAACTGTGAATATGTTACATTCTTGTCACAGAATTGTACACTGTTTTTGCATAGTGTCTGAAAAATGAAACTTCTCTCTTGTACACTTGCAAAATTCATCAGTGGTAGATAGGAAGAGAGAGCTGCTAAAGATAGGAGTCTTCAGATCTGCTGTCAGCAGAGGTAAAAATTATTTTTGTCACTGGAAGCATGTGGAATTTAATGTGACTGTATGCTGAATGCTTTAAAAGGTTTTGATGTAGCTATTTCTCTGTTAGGACTGATGTTGAAAGAGTGCATATTTAACCACCCAGAAGTAAAAAATGACTGTTAGTGTTTGAAAACTATAGTCTGTAAGTTACATGCATTTCGTTGTGTCTTATGATGTCATGAACATGAGGAAAGTATGGTTTTCATTTAAAAATAAGCTGTTAATCTTATATGATGCAACAAGGTAAAAAATGCCTAAAAGTAGCAAACGCTACTTGGGTTAAGATTTTAAGGAGACAAATCAGCTTAGTCTTGGAACTTCAGAAATGTGTTAAGTGGTAAATTACACTTATATAGCCATAATTTCCACCTCAGTTTCTCCCTTGTGAATCAACATTTTTATTTTCTGTGTACCATTGTGGTTGTGCTCTATTGTAATCTCTTAAATGGCAGTTCAGTGATTTCCTCATTTTAGATTCTTTCCTGGATTACCTCTTGCTTGACAATTTATTTCACTTTTCATTAGCAGAAAACCAGTGTGATGCATGTTTGAAAGATTAACCATAGCCATGTTGTATGTGGTTTGCAAGTTCCTGTCACAGAGTTTTTGTACGTTAAACCAACTTTCTGATGTGAATTTCCATGTTGTAAAGGAATGTAAGCTTTCTGGAATACAGATATTATAGACCTGACTTAGTTTACATGAGAAATATCTTCTTGGATAGTAACATTCAGTTAAATGAAAAATGCTTCCTTCCTGCTTCTTGAGTAAAGATGGACACTAGTTTTTTTTTTTTTCAAGTAAGAAGTATATCCATCCTCAGATTATTTACTGGTTTTAAAACTTGCTAAATTATCTTAAGATGCTGTATTAAAAAGCAAGAGATACTTAAATGGAATTGAAGTTAGAATTTTAGTTAGTTGATCTGGTACTGTATCTGTGAATGACATAAGCAGCAAGTAGAATTCATCACTTGAGGTGTAAATTATCATTCCTGGGAAGAGACAAGGAATGATAACCCTCAATCAAGACTTCAAAAATCTTGTCTCCTACACTCAGTACAAATAGGAAAAGCTCTCTGAGTGACTGCTGAGATTGGGCAGACACTGATTCCACAGAAATAACAGCAGAGTTAAGAGAAATTCTTTCCCTGGTGGAAGACTACCCGTAGTCTGGACAAATGCCTGAGGATACAGTGAATACTTTTCACTTAAACTTCGTAAGGTCTTTGTTTAAGAAATAAGGAAATGATTGTTTACTTAGCAATTAGTAAGAGTTTCATGTCTAGACTAGGTGGTTTCATCTAGGCTTTGCTTCCAGAAGGCATGAAATAAAGTTAACTTTTAAAAAATGCAGCTAGGAAATGGTGCACAGTATCAGGACTGTACAAATCAATGAAACTTTGTTATATTATTAAACGTGAGAAGTGGCAATCATCTCTGCCTATTAATGGACTATTTCCTCGAGCTTCTTTTGTTTCTACCTCATAGCTATTGTGGCTAGTTAATTTTAAATAGGCTGTTAAACAGGTATGGTTGTATGGCCTGCAGAATGCTGGTTTCCACGCTTTTCTAAGTTACCACTGTATGGGTGTCTCAAATATCCACAGATTACAGGTAAGACGCTCTGCTGTGTTTAGCCAAGGCTTCTATTGTCCCATTTAAATTGGGAATGTGCCATTTAGGGAGACAGTACTTTCTTGTAATGCAGTGGCCACTACTTTTGATGGTTCTGTTCCATGAAGTCCAGTAATTTCCTGCTTTAGTTCGTTCTTTTAGCAAAAACATGTGAATAAACAGTAGTATGTGTAGTGTTTAACCACGTTGTTAACATAGTCCATCCTCTGAGTGTTTATCACTGGGCAGTTGCAGCTTTTTGTGACCTTAGAGAGCTCTTGACTAAACTTCTGATATCCTTTCCTATGGAGGACTGACATCTATCCCTATCTTTCCAATCATAGCTTGCCAAAAAAAGAAGTTAAAAATATTAAAAACTGAACAGCACCACCCCAGTCAAAAAAACCCCAAAGAAATAACCAACAAAAACCCCACCCTGCAAACAAAAAGTACTGAGGTGTTGAACTGGAAATTGTTTTTCTCTCTCATGTCAGTTAACGGAAGCAAATAATTAAAGACATGAGAAATTAGAAATTAAAGGGTTTGAGATGTCGCAAGCTTTCAAATAATGAGGTGCTTTTCACTTCCATCTGTGCAAGTGTTACGTACCAATATGTTGTGCTTGTAGACAGGAAAAAAAGGAGGTGAGATTTTTTCTTTGCTAGTGATTTTTATTAGTGTTGTACATGTTTTCCTAGGAGATGCCTGAAACAGGAGGAATTTTCCTTGATAAATATTCAGTCATGTAATAAAATGTAGACCTATGATACCATTCTTTAGAAATTTAATGTTGGCCTTTAGAATTATTTTTTAAAGAAACTGTTCTTCATGAGGAAAGTAGTGTGCATAGCTAATGTCAAATCAAACATTCTGCAGTTAATTTTTCTTCAAAAACACAGCAATTTCAGTTCTCTGAAATTTCAGAAAGTGTGTAGTAATGCAGTTTTAACTTACCATTGTGTATTGGTTGCCCCTGTCATTCCTGCCCTGGTTTTGGCAGTATCTTGGGCAAATAGCAAACTAATAGATTCCAAAGAACATTGGTACGATACTGTTAATTCAGGACAGTGATCAGTGTTCCATGTGAATGAAGAATTCACAGCTGCAGACAGACAAAAATAATGTTCTAGGTATTAAAGGATGCAAGTGCTGCTTGTAGACACTGGGTGACTTGGTGAGGCTATGTGGTTCTTTCTGCCACTTTGAGATCGTAGGTAATCATTTTCTTGGAATGCCAGATCAGAATGATCACAGTTTCTGTATGTCCTCAAAACTCAAGTGATTTTCTGAGGAGACAAGTTTGGAGAGGCTTTGAATTTTTTGGCAGCTTAAGTAGCTTTGTGAGGAAGGATTATTAGTTTCTTGCATTTCAAAACAAGTCATGTCTTGCACTTGTACTGTGATGGTGTTTTCGTTTTTCTCGTTTCCTAGACACAGTTTCTTTACTAGTTTTCATTCTGTGTGCCAGTGAATAATTTAAGCTTGCATCTTAATTAGTCACAAGTCATGACATGAAGTATTGAGTTATGATGTTTTGAATAATAATTTATCAATCTCACTTTGGAATGGAAAATGACTAAGGACAAGGATGGCCAGCTGGTTGCAGTAAGAAGGGTAAGAAGCGCACATCTAGCAAGCAAATGCTTCCATACCAGGTTCCTCAAAGCATCTTTGTGCTTCATGTATTTCAAGATTCCCTAAGAGTCATGGACGTTTTTCAGTGACCCCAAGGTCTTGCTGTTTTGAAAGTAGATATCAAGTCTAGCATATCTATTTATTTTGAGCAGACTGCGCTAGAATAGAGTTCAGTTTTCTTTATTCAGTGGGAGTGTATCAAATTCCACAGTAAAAATGTACACCTTTCATTTATTCACATTTTATGACTGTAAGTCTCATGTTTTGGTCTTAGAAGATCTGTAATAATGCAGCAAGGAGAGGATTTAATGCACTTGTGATTTACCTAGTTTCTTGATCAGGGTCTGCAGTCTCTCATCCTCATTGAGGCTTTAATGAGACCTGATCCCTACCTGTCTGCCTTAACAGCAGGTGCGAGCCACAGAACAAAAGGTCTGTTAACAAACTTGCTCACTTCAGTGTCACGTGTACATCTTGGGTATCGCTGCATCCTCTGAAGGGTGGCATGCATCTGATTCTGAAAGCTGTTTAAAGGAGACGGCTGATTGCATTTATCAAGGTAACGTTTATCAGTGGTTAAACCTTCCTACAAAAGAAGGGAGGAAGGAGATTTGTTAGTTTTCATATTGGAAAGAGTTTATCTTAAGATGTATGCCAAAGCTGGTGTGTGACAGGACGGTCTGTTTTGATTGTGCACTTAGTGGTAAATGTGCGTTAGGCTTTTTTCTTGCGAAACACCTGGCTTAAAATTCGCCACTGCTCTTTCACCAGATTTCAGTTTTTCGTCGTCTGTAATTACCCTATAAGCAATAAATATTGAATAATAGCCTTATAAAATAGGATATTTTAGTGATACTGTGTAGTACTGGCATAGCAAGTCTTGACTTTATTGTTGTCTGCAGTGGAACCTCGATGACCTTAATTACAATCATGATCTTTAACAGAATAGTTCTAATTCCTTTCTTCATATACATATGGCCTTCCATGACTTAGAGAATGTCTCTTAGAAGTGCGAGAATACGCTGCAACACAATTAGACATTTTGCATGCAATTTCTGTTACACATAATACTAGTTAAAAGCTGGGTATCAGCAGCTTTCTCTACAAAATCCAACTGTTGAGAATCAACTAAGTGCCCTGACATGTTTTTCACTGATCATTAGAACCAAAGCGTAAACTTGGCAGTGCTGTAACAAAAGGATCGCCTGTCTCTGCTTTTCCAGACTTGGAGAATTGTTTGCCTAATGGTTATGTCTGTAGTAGATCTGTTTTGAGAGCATACACTCCTGCCACTGTTCACGTAAAACTTCTGTGACTGCGAACTAAGTTTGCTCCCTCTTTGGTTCCAATTATGTTTGCACGTATGTCAGCAGTAATTGACCTTGAACCTGGTCCTACTTCTAAATGATAATGAGTTGATTAGAATCTTTAAGACTTTTTTTTTTGTTAAAAGTTGGATGACTCGTTTAACCCAGGAAAACTTAGCAAGTTTTGGGTTGTTGATTACCAGTGAATTACTGGGGGTGGGAGGTGGAACACCGTTTACTGAAGCCTAGCTGTTATATCTCATCAGTTCTCTGTTGAAGGCATAATGCTTGAATGATAACAAACTATGTTAACTAGCTGTTGCCTCGTTTAAGAGGGAAGAAAAATTGTTTCATGCAATGCAAGCTATAAATCAAATACAATACTGAATTGTTTTCTGGTTTTGTGCTGTAAGAGAACTTGAAATAAAATTATAATAGCAATGCACACCTTAATTGCACAGAGTAAATTTCTACTGCCACATTATGTCCTTCTGAAAGGGTAACACACACCCCAGCACCTAGTTCCAGGCATTCATTCATTCCACTGTCAGAAGAAAAACATTTAAAACACAAACCAAAAACCTGGTTTTCATTTGGCAAATTTTGCCAATCTTGTTACTTTGGTGGAAAGTAAAACTTGTGTTTGAGCAGCTGTGAAAAAGAAACAACACTACTAAAATTAAAACAACCCCCCCACACACACAACAAACCCAACCTAACAAAAAACCCAAAAGGCTGCTGGGCTGAAACATGAATTACAGAATTTTTCATTTCTTTATCAACATTGTAACAACAAAGTTCCCTTTTCTGACACAGAGTTCGCTGTGAAGTGAAACTTTTTTCATGTAAAGAACAGTATTTTCAAAAAGTAGAAGTATTTTTATGTCATCACATTAATGTCAGATTCTCAAACAGAATTCAGAAGGGAATTGTTGGAGGAATTCAGAGCGTGTCATCTCTGGGGTCTTTTTGGTAGGTTAACAGGAATTTTCAAAAGTTAATCTCATTAATGTCTGCAAATGCAGCAGCACATAGAAGCAAGTCAAGTTCAGTGCAGTTTAGCTTGATTGGCTTTCACTCTAGAACTGAGTGTTACATATCGGTGTCTCATAATAGTTGTGGTCATTGGAAAGAGTTAATGTAAAGGAGTAATGTTTGTAGCAGGTCAAGTGTGTACATGTTATATTAAGTTGTAAGATCACTGAACTACCGGATCAAGTGGTGGCTACAATACAGTTGGCTGAAAAAATTCATTTTGGATTCAAAGGTTATTTCTTTTGAGAATGAATATTGAGTTCTTGAAAAAAAATTGTTTGGTTTCCTTAATTACTGGAGTACGTGATTGTTTAGAAGTAGTTTGCTTTCATTTGTGGGGTCTGAATTTATATTTGAATTGTGTTTCTGCTTGATATTACTTGTTATTATTTGGTACTTTAACAAAATTATCACACTAATACTTGTCTTTTCTAAGGAAAGTTTCCAGACAAGAAAAACAGAATTTTACCAAAAATCTCATGAGAACTTGTTTTTGTTTTTGTAGAAAGCAAAACTTAGTGTCTTCACGAGTATGGTGCCTGAAATTTAGTGTGATCTTTGCAGGATTGAGGGTGACCAAGCCTTTATAGTAATGTCTGAGTGGTCAAGGGCTGTTCACGTCACATTTAGAGCATTAATTATATCCTTGTTTCTAATGGAATGCTTCTCAATGGCAAGAACCATTTATTCTCCATAATGCTGACTTGTCCTATGGCTTTGAACATAGGTTATTTATTCTTGCTTGGGTTTACTCATGTGCAGAATTAAGTTTTACATACTTCTTAGTGTTGTTGCAATGCTTAATTAATATTTATAAAGACCTCTGCCATCCTGTGATGAAAGGAGCTGTGCGAGTGTTCAGTAGTGGTATTATTTTATTAGTGAAAATACAAGAGGAGTCAGGAGGATACCAGCTCTTAATTCATAGTGAGCAATGGGAGTCATTCCATAACCTTGAGCAGGTCACGCAGTCTTTTGTTTTGTAACACATCCTGGGAAAGCTGTGTCGTGTAGCATGTATTATTAAACGTCGTTCTTCCCCCAAGTCGATTTTAAATGAGAAAAAAATAAGTATACAACCTCAGTGAGCCTTGAAACTGAGCTGGTATTTCTTAAGGAATCATTGAAAGTAGCAGGGGGTGAGAAGGTAGTGGATGCAACAGTTGCAATTCAGCGAGTATGAGAACTTGAACATGTGTTATCTAATCGTAGACCAGACTGAAATTTGCCTGTTACAGATGATTTTTTTCATTCAAGTTCAGCATACCCTGTGCTTAGCTGCAACTTCACTGTGAGGCGAGCGTGTATAATCTTTATTGCATTCCAAGAACTGTCTCGCTAATCCATGGTGTTTAACTGGTAAACAAGTTCTTTCTTCAGACCGAGTACTGTCTGTATTTGAGTTTTGTGATTGCCAAGACTGATAGCCAGCTCTCAAAGAATCTAGTATTTGGCTGTTATATACCAATAGACATATCCCTCTCTTGTGTGGTTTCCCCCTCATCTGACAGAGGAAGGTTATGATTATGCGCTGTCATTAAAATTACAAGATACCAATGAACTTTTGAGAAGTATACATCTGTTTAAGACTTAACCAGCTAACCATTTGTCTAATTATATGAGGTGCAATGTCATTCAATGAACTTACTTGCCATGCTTCATGCATACAGATACAGGGTTTCGATTTTTTGTTCCATAGAAGATGCTACATCTGCATCTGAATCATTACACCAAGCACATATTTATGGTTTCAGAGGGTCTTCGAAAGTGCTATTTAAAATACTTGAGGAAGGAACCAACTTGCCCAGTTAAGTGTGAGATATAGCTGAATGCAAGTGCTGGTTTGTACATGTGCGTTTTGGTGAGTTCAAATTGAAAGCACCTGGATCTTTGTCCTGCTTTATTGCAGTCCAGTTGTACAGCTTGTTCCTGAGGGCTTTTTACTTGCTTTTAGTCCTGCTTCAGCTCTCAGCTCAGGGGATGTAAGCATGAAGAGGAATAGTGTTTGTCTCTGCTGAGGATAAACAGTGATTTGAAGTCTTCAAGAACAACAAATGTGGAAAAAAAGTATCTGCATATAAAGCTAGTTACAAGCCTTAGTTTCTGGAGCATGCCTAGTAGTAATGGAATATCAAGAATTTACCTGCCCAACCCCAGCTGAATATGCTGAACATACACAGATGGATTTGTTTAAGAGAGTAATTTGACAAGATTTATACAGCATTTCCCAGACCTGCAAAATATGTTCCTTTCTTTTTCTTTTGCCTGGAATTTAGATTTTCTGACAGGGATCATGACAGTCCTGAGACTTTGTACCCGAACATTTTGTAACTGAACATTCTGCAGGAAGTAGCTGAATCAATTTTCTTACCTGTTAAAAATAAATACTGCCTCAGGCAATAACTGGAGTAGAAAACACAAACCTTAAATACCTTAGCCAAGAAAATCTGAGCAAGCTCTAGGAGTTGAGGTTTTTTTTAATGTATTAGAAGTGCAAGTAACCTTAACTTGCTGGTTCTTCCAGCTTTGCCTACAACAGTTGAATAATAACTTTGTGTGGAAAACCTTGTTCTTAACTTCCCACTGATAAAATTAAATACATTCTTGCTTTAGTATTTTGATTTAGTATAATTAAAATAATGACTTAGAGTTGATAAATGTTATTTTCATTACTACACTGCCCTGAAGCACTGTATATGGAAAATTTTACAATATTATTCACGTGAAGAGGTATGTAATATGCTTGTCAGGCTATAAATTAACTTGCTTGAAGTGTTTTGGTTTTTATAGCAAGTGAATTTAGAGTGTTTCTTTGGAAACCGAATAAAAGTAACCAACCAGATCACTTCTAAAATGAAGTATAAATTATACCATTTTGATGCTGTGAGGGTATCCTTATAATATCCTCAGGCAGGTAGAATTCCAAGCGCCTCATCATTCAGTAGTATATGGTTTTAAGCAGCATACTTCTGTCTGGGTTTGGGTGTTGGGTTTGTGGTTGTTGAGTTTGTGTTTTTTCCTTCAGTAATTTAACTGCCACTTAACAGAAACTGTGTCAGTCATACACATATTTCCTTCTTTTTTTCTTGATTCTCCCCTGAAGAGCCATACCACAAAAGTTAAGAAAACCTCCAATATTTGGAAGTGTGTAAAACTACAGCAGTAACGCTGTGATGTGGTATTATCTACTGGTTTGTATGCACCTTCCTTTAAAATCCTGTTCTGTATCTCTACATGAGGGCTGGCTTTTAGGTCTCATTTTCTTATGACTGAGAGACACAAATATTAAAAAAAGTCAGTCCTAATCCAATAAATGTTAAAGCTTGTTCTGAATTTAACTACTTCTGTTCTAGAAGATTCTGTATGATCCAGTTTCTTACTGTCTGCATGGCCTGTGCTGGTGCTACAGATGATGTTCTGGCAGAAAATATTTCATTTATTTAAACTATATTGTACTTTTTCAGTATTCTTTCTGAAATGTCACATTCTGACATTAAAACAAATGTCATAATTGTTGTGTGTACTGTGGCATAGTTACCATAGCAAATAGATTAGTTTCTCAGGACTTCTTTTTTAGTACTGAAAAATAATTCTGTTCTTGGTATTTAAGGCAGAAGTTTGTAATCTAAGAAGGTACAGAGCTGCTTTTGTTAAAATTAAGTTTACACTATTGTCAGGAGTTAAGAAATTGCTTTTTAACTGCAGTCAGAAGATTAAGCAGGGTTGGTTTGTTTGTTTTTATAGAACTTCTCATACATACATATAGGAGTGCATTATTAAGGTGGTCAGCTTCATTTCCATCACAATTTGCAACCTGCTCAAAGCTCCAATGAGACATTGGTAAAGCTGCCAGTAGAGCTTTGAGCTTGACTTACAGAGTCGATCTGGGCCACAAAATCCAGTGATAGTCTGGTACAGGCACCTAAGTAGAGGTTAGCTCATTTAGGGGGTTTTGCTGCCGTTCTTCTGCATAAGACATGTCTGTAGTTAGTTCCCTGCTCACTGGGCCATTAAGTACAGAAATACTTGTTCATTGTACTCTAAGGTAATACTTTTTTTTTTGAATTTCCAGAGCTGTATTGCCAGAGTCAGAGTTGGTTGTGGTCAGTGATACAAAGTCCCCTGACAGCTTAAGCAGTGTGGTGCCCCATGAAGTCAACGCTGTGGCTGGTAATGGTCAACATCTGTAATAATGACGTGCTCTATGGGATGGAATGTACCCTTAGTATGTTCACAGGTAACCCCAAACTGGACTGAGTGGTTGACACCTCTAGAGGGGAAGATTGCTCTTCAGGGGGAACTCAGTAGGCTGGACAAAATGGTCTGTCAGAAACCTCTTTGAAATTCAACAAATGTAAATAGAAAACACTACATCTGGGGCAAAATAGCCCTGTGCTGTAGCATAGGTTGGACATCCACTGACTAGAAAGTAGCTCTGCAGAAAAAACACCTGAAGGTTCAGACAGAAAAAGTATAATGTGAGTCCTCAAGGTATCCTTGCTATGAAGAAACCAGCCACATGCTGAGCTGTATTAGGAAGTCTACAGCCAGTGTATCAAGAGACGGGATTCTTCTCTATTCAGTGCTAAAATTCCACCTTTGACATACTGTGTCCAGCTTGGCTCTCATACAGGAAAGACACATTAAATGGCCACCAAGATGATTGGTGTTCTGGAGCGTATCTTTCACAAGGAGAGGCTCAGAGAACTGGATTTGTTCAGCCTTAGAAATAGAAGGCTGAGGGGGTAATGTCACTGCTGTTTTCAGCTGCCTAATGAGAGGATAGAGAGAGACAGACTATTCCTGGAGGTGGTGCAGTGGTTAAAAAAAGAGACAGCAAACACGAGTTGCAGAAAAGAAGTTCTGATTAGATATTGGGGGAGGCAAATGCGGTGGATGTAGTAAAAAAATGGAATAGGCTCTCGACAGTGGTGGTAGTGTCTCTGTCCTTGGAAATACTCAGAATGTGTTAAGGTTCTGAGTAACCTGCTTGACGATGACTCTGCTTGGAGTGTGGGGTTAGTACCAGACTCTGGGTGACTTCCAGAAGTCCCTTCAATCAGCATTTGTGATTCTGATGGTGAGATCAGTAAGATTATGATGTATCTAGCGCTGAAAGTGTCACTTACTTAAAAAAAAAAGGCAAAACTGGAAAGGACTGTTTAGGGTTCTGTATAACTTTCCTTCTGTTAGTTTTCAAATGAAAGGATTTTTTTTCCCCTGACATGCAAACCATTTGAAATTATGAAACTGGTAGAGTGTACATCTCTTAATCTTTTAATACAAAGCAATACTGGCAAATGCTTGTGTACATTGCACTTGCAGGCTAATAAGCAACCCTTTAACTGACAGCTGGCACTTTTCCCAGGTAGCCTGTGTTCATTTCAAACCCTGTGTTGTATGGTGAAGCAGGGATCTTGAAGTCTTTCTATATGCACAGTGAGGTGGGTAAAATGTTGGGGTTTGGGTGATGTAGTGAAAAGAAGTACATCATATGCAAAGGAAAGTTCACCAACAGCTCCCCCAGAATGGTCATCTGTCCGGAGCATTGAAATACAACCCCTCACACCCACCCACCTGAAACTGCTGAAGTGAAAAGACTTCACTTAATGGAAGATAACAGAGAAAATTTTTGCTTGGTAGTCTGTCATCTTATCTGCTGAAATTATGGCTGTAGTGAGAATTAGGGTTTGAAAGAGAACCTGTTACCAGAATAGGTCATTTGTAGTAGAACAGAGATCTCGGCTGTAATTGCCAGCTCTTCTCTCTCAGGCTATACCAGAGACAGGCTCTTTATTGAGATTTTATTGTGGTAGCTGTTAACCATTTCCTGTTTCATATCAGTTGTTACGGATTAATTTCTCTACATATGTTTCTGTGGCATTCAGAACCACCAAGAGAATTTTCTTGGTAAACAGCTGTAGATAATGGAGCTTTCTAAACATGAGTGAATAGTTTTTAGAGGAAAATAAGGTTGTTTGGTAATCACAAAAAGCCTTGAAGTCCTGAATAGAACTGTGTCTTGCTGAGCGAATGTTCCGATATGATAAATTACTGGACATTTGAACTACAGACAAATTTCTAACTGAATATTTTGCCATTCTTGGGCTATTTTTGCCATATTTCACAATTGCCTAAAACACACTGTATCTGTGTCTTTGGTATGCATGAGTGTGCATGCTATGAAATAATAATTAGTGATCTGTAAGAGCTCTGAAACATTTGAAGACTGAAGTAGGGGAGAAAACTCAGTTCTTATGTTCTAGAACTTAGGCTACAGCACTCAGTTTCCTTAAAACTTTCCTTTTTACCAACTGTGGCTAACATTTAGAAACTTTAGATTATACCTGGAAGTCATTCTTTTAATGTGTGTAAGTGATACAGCTGGAAAGAATGATTCTACAGAAGGGGTGCAAGCAGTGAACACAAATCATAAACACTTCGGTTTGTGGAGTTTTGTTGGTTTTCGGGAGTTTGGGCTTTTGTTGGTTTGTGGGTTTTGGTTTGTTTTTGCACAAGCCATAGTTTTCCTGTTAACAGGAGACTCTTAAAATCCCAGTTGACCCCCTCTCCCCTCAGACCAGCTGCTGTTAAGAACAAACCTCCTTATTTATGAACATTTGTGGTTGTTTTGTAGTGCTTACGTTGTCATCCAGCTCTTTAAAGTATACAGCCCTTATGGTCAGAGTTGCTTTCTTTCCAATATGTAAATCATTGTGCGAATATATATATTTATATATAATTCTCCACAAAGAATTTTACTCTGTTAACAAGTCTAATAATAGTCTATAAGAAGTTTTTCTTCAGAAAAGCGGACTTTTGGCAAAGTCAGTGTGCCAGCGTTTTACGGTTGGTTATTTTCTCCAGCAGCTTCAAATTACTGATGTTTTGCTGTGATAAAGGCATATCAGTTGCTCCAGATACGCTATTTAAAGTAAGCAAACTTCTTGCTGTGATACTGTTTTGGTTTTCATCCAAAGGGAAGAAAAAAAAGCAGCTTACTCCTTGGTGAGCAAACGTACGGAAAAACTTCCTTGCGTTGCGGGTGATGGAGCACTGGAACAGGCTGCCCAGAGAGGTGCTGGGGTCTTCCCTGGAGACTTTCAAAACCTGCCTGGATGTGATCCTCTACAACCTTCCCTAGGCAAGCCTGCTTTAGCAGGGGGTTTGGACTAGCTGATCCCCAGAGGTCCCTTCCAACCCCTACCATTCTGTGATTCTGTGTAATAATCTTTTGCATTTTGAAAACTTTACAGAGCACTTGTAAAAATGGACTTTTTAGAAGTCTTTTCATTTAATACATGGTGAAGTGTTTGTGTATTTATGGACTCCACAGCTTGCCGTGGGGGTGGGGTGTGGCACACTTTTGCTGTTGTCTAAAGTGTGTTTTACAATGTACATAGACGTTACAAATATTAAAGTTTTAATTTCATACTCTGCTGAAGGGTTGAGTTCTGATATCTTGGGTTTCACTTTCACTCAAAGTGTGGGGCAGTCGTCCTTGTACTCAATGAGCCATTTCAACCTTCATAGGTTATCCCTTACTTCAATATTGCAGTCGTTCAATTATGCTGTAAACTTAAGTCCTATTTCAAGCAAACAAGTAACTTTCTTCTTTTTCTCCTTGCAATTATCACAATCTGGATCTTCAGGGGTGCTATTCTAAAGCATGTTTTTTCCTTTACAAACATAGAATTCATTTGGCCTGAAACAATTTCATATTCCTTTTTTTTTCCCCCCATTCAGCCTAAAGACTGGCTTTCTGAATGTCTAACTCCTATTTCACCAGTTTTTGTATGGCTTACATCTGTGTAGTTTATGCGTGCAAGCATTGCTTAACAAGAAAGGTGCCTGTGATGCTGTGCGTTTAATTTTTGTTTGTTTGTTTTTTATAAAATTAATCCTATTTTGACTCGTTTGATCAGCAAGATCCTAACTCTTTACATGGCTTAGTCTAGTGGAAGTAATTTTACCTTTAGGAATTTACGGTCTATCAACCTTGGCATTTTTCCCATGCTGTGTTGTATCTTGTTCCTGTTTGATGTTTTGTTAAAAAGTGCTGGAGCACACTTGCGTGTTTGGACAAGCCCTACTCTTCTCATGCTGGTGAAATAATGTAGCGTGGCTGTTAAGCGGGCTGTGTTGAAGGAAAGTAGATGTAAAACTGGTAAGTTTTCTGTACTCCAGTAGCAGTGCCTTTAATTTCGTTTCATTTTTAGTCTCTGACATACAGTTTCCTGATGAAATTTTAATATACCTTTCATCCACCTTGAGCAGTTAAAGCAGTAGAGTGCCAGTACTCTTTGCTGCAGCAGGAAGGGCTTGCATCTCAAAATGCAAGAACTCATTTGGGTGTTAGTAGTACGCTTTCTTTGCGTTGCTTACAACCCTTAGTTCTAATCGGCTTATGCTTTTTAATGTATTTTAATATAAAACCTGTTAGGCTAGAGGATTGTATCAGTAAAGCCCCTGTTAATAATTAGAATTGCACAGATTCAGTTGACAGTGCTTGGGTCACATATACAGAATATGGGAAAAAGGACTAAATACAGTCTAGAGGAAGCCTTCTCAATGGATTAGAATAACGTAGGAGTCTGTTTCAAAAGAAAATACCCTCATTTTTACTGGTAGATCTTTCAGTGGTACAATTTAAAGAGTATTAACGGGTGCTGTGTGGAGGGTTATGGCAACAAAATAAGGTGTGGTTTCATTCAATTTCAACCAGTTTAAAAGGCTTCTTTGAAAGGAGATGATTCCTTGTACTTGTGTATGCTGCTTCTGGTGTTCATCTGAGAGTACCCTAAACTAATTCCATTTACAAAGGGGATGAGGGAGTGAGGATGACGGGCAGGAGGGGAATGGCCCAAGAGAGTTTCTGGGAGTTGAATTTGCTTGCCATAAAATCATCTGAGTTACAGAGAAGGCTCAACCAAGAGAAGGTCAGGAGCAAAGCTTGATGAAGAGAAATAAAGTGGAAGAAAATGAAACCTCTTTCTCCAGGGGCAGCAGGAAGCTGTGCATGAAATAGCACTGTTGAAGACAGCTTACTTTTCTCTAAGAGGTTTCATCCCTGTATAGTCTGAGAAGAGCTGTTGCCTTGAAAACATACCTGGCCTTAAAATACTGAGGAAACTTGGAAATCCATCTAAGTGAGACTGGTCTGTGCATGCAAATCATTATCTTACGTGAGGTGACGGCCTTCAGCTCTGGCTAGATATGGCTAAAGCCTTTAGGGAAAGTGTAACAGTTGTTAATGTGACCCCGTAACTATACAGATAAATGCTGCTTCTGTTCTTACAAGTGTAGTTTTAGAATCCCCCTTATTTTGAAAGAAGATAAAGAAGTTGGTGCTCAATTTGGAAGCAGAAGTGTAAATGTCCTGGTTTGAGGGAGGACAGAACTCCTTCTATTCAGTGATTTTACTTTTCAGCTTAGTTCTTCCAACTAACCACTTTCTGAAATTAGCAGCGTGTTTTCTCAGACAGTGTCTGCTTCTGGCAGTGGTAATGCTCAGTGTTTATAGTACCAAGGATTGGTGTGCAGACCAAGGCCACTGCTGGATCTTGTGTACCATGTTAGGGGGGGCAGGAAGTGAAAGGCTGCCCCTGCAGGGAGGAGCGGACAGGACAGGTGACCCTAAGCTGGCCATCGAGGGACTCCAGCCCATGAACATCATATTTGGTATAAAGATAAGGGATCACAAGGGTCAGGTCCTGGCTTGGCTCAGATCCTCTTCCAGTTTCTTCCTCCCTTCCTCAGTGGCCAGCATCCGAGTGGGTCTCCATCCGTTCTGCCTTTGGTCCTGATCTGTGTGTTCCTGAATCCAGTACCACAACACAGTTCCTGTCTGCCACTGAGCCCAGCCTGGGACTTCCCCAGTGCCTGCTCCACAGCATCAGTGGTGACAGTGATGTCATTTGCCATTGAGGGGGGCTGGGTTCGATAGAGGTTTTGCATATATTTTTACATATTCCATTATTATTATTTTCACTTTCATTAAAGCTCTTCTAGTTCCCTTTCTAATCACTGAGTCTCTCTCCCTTATTCCTTTTCTCTTTCTCTTTGGGGAGGGAGGGGGGTTAACAGAGAGCGTCTGTTGTAGCTCTAGTGGGTAGCCCTGACCCTAAACCTTGACAGTAAATCATTTCTATGCTTATATCAATGCAGAGAACAGGATACACCTATAGAAATATACTGTCGCTCCTGTGTTGTGTTTATAATATAGCTAAATGAAGACAACTGTTCTGAAAGTTGTGTGGGGTCCAGAGGAGGGAAGATGACTCTCAGTACTGATACCTAGTCCGCCTCTCTGTGTGAGGAACTTTGAACACTGCTGCACTGTTTTTCTATAGCCCTGTGCATGGAACTGGGAGTTGCATACACTAAAGTGCCACTCCTGAGTTTCTAGGAATTGTCCATTCTTACGTTTTATTTTTGTGCACAGTTTCAGTTTGAGTGACTTTCTAAGGCTGGGGGGTTTTGTGCGGGTTAGTGTTCCGTGTAGCACTTTACCTATCCAAGTGTGTTGCCAGTAGATAGTATGGAACACATCGAGTGTTATCTTGTCTCACAGTTTGGTTTGATAGCAAGAATTCCAAAGACTTCTGTCTTCTACCTGTTACTCAAGCCTATACGTTGGAAGAATAAGTCTCTTTAAAGTAGAGTTTTCTGGTTTTTGCAGGAAGTTAATATTTTCCAAAAGTGGTAAATTGTTTTTGGAAGTGGCACCCTTCTTGAATACTTTTTTCCCCCTGAAATACTACTTATTTTAATAGGTAGTATCCATGAATATTTTTTTGTTACTTCTCTTGTTAGCTGGAAAATCCTTGTTTTCTTTGAAATGATTGCTTTTGTCTTAGCCAAAAGAGTTTGATTGAAAGAACTTAAGATATTGAGTATACTGCATCATAGCTACTAGGCTTGTTTGGTTTGTTGTTGTTTTTTGTCATCGTTGAGTTTTTTTAATAAATAAAATAATGTATTGGATTATAACCTACAGTTTCTCTTAATCTGTAAGATGTTAATATACCTTACTTGAAATACTTGGAATTACAGTCTGTAACATGCTTCTTAAATACTTTCCAATAATATTGATTGTAAGGTTTTGTGGGAAATACTACCATGCAATTAGATCATATTTTTAAGATAGACACGTGCTTTCTTGAAGAATGCTAAAGTAAAAAGCTGGCTGCTGACTGCTATTTAGTAAACTTCCTTTTCAGGGTTGTGGTGTGTCCACATTCCCATTCCTGTGTGCTGGTAACAAACACCGGAACCACACCCCATTGTAGTATTTCAAATTCACTCATTTGCAGTTGGTGAATTTTCTCCCTGCGTTGATCTTGTCCATGTAAGCAGATGGTCTCTAGAATATACATGATGGGCACCCCACTTGCCTTGATCAGGCCAGGAGTAATTATCTTTTGACTAATGAGAGAAGGTTGATAGGCAGTGTTGTCTTCTCAATGAATGTATGAGGTACTTAAAAGCTTTGTTCATGTGAAGTTTATCCAGACACTTCACACTGCAAGTTAAGTTTGCATTTAACAAACTGCTTGTGTACAACTGAAAAGGGAAACCATTGATTGTAAAACTTAAAATATCAGTGAAGTACATGAAAAAATGAAGGTGGGAAGATGACAAGTGTGGTACCCCAAATGGCAATATTTCCTCCCAATTCTGCAGACTTTCAGTGTAGTGGTATGTTGTTAGCATGTCTGTGGCATCAATCCTTTCTCTTTCATTTGCAGAGTATAACTTCATACTTCCTACATGTTTCTTCGGTTTCAGTTACACCTTGTCAAGAACTTTATGGTCTTGTACATTTGATGTAGCCCAAGTGTTCGGATAGCACACACTTAAGTTCTAGTAGAGGTGGAAGGGTTCTTACATGAACTAAAGCCTAAATTACTGATTATTGCTAGTTGTTGATGATGTGCCCAATAGAAAATAAAATGCATATATCTAGTAATGAAGGGGAGGTCATAATGCAAAACAGAGGGCTTCTCTATAGCATTAGTACCACACATATTCATCCATATGTGTCTGAAAACAAGGCAGCAGCAGGAGTAATCTCCCTGTCCTCAACTCACCACAAAGACACACGACCTGAATGTTTACTTTCAAGATCTTCTACACTTGGTTTCTTATATTATTGTTGCTACACATTGTTGTAAGCCCTAGCCTCACCTTTGATTGTGAATATGACCTTTTTCTCCTTTTCCATTCCCAGTTCTTTCACTTGCACAACTAAGGAATGAGTTTTTAAGTGGAAGGCTGGCTGTGTGCCAGAAAGTTGCTGGAAGTCATTTTGTGTTTTGGTCATAACCTCCTTCAGCAGCTCTTCTAAGATAGCTCTTAAACCTTTGCCTGCTGCAATAAAGTTATTTGGAAATAGTATATTTGTAAATGGCACTACAGCTCAAAAGGCACACACAGCTTGACAGTATAAAAGTAGTAAAAAAAGTTTGAGGTTCTAGTGACTTTGAAAGATTAGGATGTCACTGGAGAGCTTTTTCATATTGCTTACAGTCTCTGGATCAAAATGAAAAATCTTCTCTCGATGCCGTGACAAATAATGCAAAGTCTACTGATGTCCCCAGTGCTTCATGTCTTTTGCTGTTAGCAAAACTGAAAAACCTGAGGGGCTTTTCCTTGCCAGAGTTTGGGGCTGGGTAGTGTGCTTCAGTGTTTTACAGAGGACAGAAAAGAGCAAGAACTGACTTGGCCTAAGCAATCCCAGAGTGCGTAAAAGGCTGTTCGGTATGATGTGGAATGCTTGCCTCAGACTTTGTTAAATGCAGACTGAATGTGCCATTTTGTGTGAATTACATTTGGTAGTAACCTCAGGATGTTGTTACTAAGGGTCATTGCCCTTATCCATTTTCTCTATCCAAGGAGGACAGCCTAACTTCAGGAAACCAGGAAGACATTTTAATACTGTCCACAGAATCTTTTTTCCTTTAAGAAAGTTCTTTGAAGTTCTTTTTGCTTTTTTCTTCTCTCTAGGAATTGATTAGTTACCTAAATGTCTCTTTGTACACTGGCTTGGTAGTATCTAGTGAAAATGCAAACAAGAATATTACCTATACCATATAAATGCAATGAGAGGAAAAGTCCTGAGTGATTGACAGCAAAGCCAACTCAACTCTAAGCTGCGTAAGACTGTGGGCAAAAAAAGAGCTCTGTTTTCTGCCTAAATACAAGAAATAGCTCAGTAGTATTACAAACTCCAGTTTTGTTTATAATGCTGTGTTCTGTTTTATAAAATCTTGTTCTGAAAGATTACAGGTTGTACTTGTTAGTTGTTTCCCATTTGTGGAATACACAGCTCTGGTCTCTGATCCTGCCCCTCAATCTGTCAGATCATCTTTTTACATTAAGACAATTGTCTTTGTCTTAATCTTTCCCTATAAAAAGAAATTCCTCCCAAGTGAGATGGAAAGCTGATCTTAAATTTACTTCTAAGGAGATGAAGAGAATTGGTTAACAAAAATGCTTCGCCATAGAAACAGCTCAGCCAGTAGCATTTTTGAAGTAAATTAACCGTTTTCTGGGACTTCCATATTTGATATGAAACATAGCAACAAGATGATAGCTTGACAACAATAGCAGCTGCACCTATTTTTCTTCCTTTTTTTGAAAGAATGATCTTGTGGAAAAAAATAGATTCCCTGGAAAGTCATTTATATTACAAGCTTCATCAAAAAAAATTCTGGGAATGTGTACAATAGGCTAGAAATTCAATTGGTGATTTGTATAAATGATGGGTTTGATTTTATGTGACACTTCTAGTCTCTTACAAGTGACCTAGCTACAGGCAATAGAATAATCTCTTCCCTTTGTGAAGATAAATGTCTTACCAGACCACATCATCATATATTACATTACAACTTCCCTTTTTTTTACCGTATGAAAAGATTCATGAGGCTGTTAGTTAAATAATAGCACAACCCAATTAAAAGGGTACTTTGACCAAAATGTCTTGCCTGATATTAGAAAATATCTTCATATAGGTAGTTTATATAGGGTACTGCCATAAGAGGCCTGATCTGAATAAAGACATTTTTCTTCATGCAGCAAGTGGCATGATTGCGGCCCACGGAGCTAAAAGGTGCTTCTCTTATCTCACTGAGGCTAAAACCCTCAAATGCAAATGAAGTGTGATGATAAAAGGAATGTAGTATCTTGACTTCCTTTTTTTTAGAGGAAGAGGGATATATGTTAAACAACCTGATTGTGCTCATACTGTTATTTTTCATGTTTTGGCAGAGAGAAGGAGCAAGAAAGGGAAGAACAGTTAATGGAAGACAAGAAAAGGAAGAAAGAGGATAAGAAAAAGAAGGAATCTGCTCAGAAGGTAGGTTTTGATATTCAAATTCTTGTATCGATCTTGAACATAAATAGTATTGGGGATGGTAAGATGTTAAATTTCAATTATTTGTATTTGAGCTTTAAAAGTTGTTTGTTCAGAATGATGCTTCATTAAACTTTTTTTATTTTGCATCACTTTTCTGGAACTTCAGTGTTTAACTTGTATGTTTCTTCTCCTTTGTGCCATGTGAAGTAAAACTTTTTTGATACAAAGTACTGAATATGGGCTCTCTTGATCTATGCAACTCCTATTCTTTTGAGGTGTTTGGAGACAGAGAGACTGCCAGGCTGTTGGAATTCTTGCAGTAAAATTGACTAAATAGTTTCTAGAAGAAGATGGTTATTTTTTATGGGTTTTTTTCTTAAATCCTTAAGGAAGTTTATATGAAATATTTACAACTGAAGGTTCCCTTTATTTTTTGCTAAGTATTACTTAGATTTTAAATTTTCTGTAGGTAATAACACTTGATGAAGTGTGTCAGTCTGAGACATGGAGGATTGATAAGTCACTGAAAATTCTTTTTGCTCAGAAAATGGTTTTGAACACTTGGTGTGTGAGCAGTTTTTGCTGAAAAATTTTTGCTGAAAAATCTAGTAGATTATTATAGGAGTTACTTGGACATGTGAGCTTGAGTCTCTTGAAACTTTATCCATGCTTTTTACTGGTAAAATACTTTCTGGCTAGTTCAGACCTTCCCAGTACAAGACAGATGTAACCATCCTGGAGCAGGTCCAGCAAAAGGCCCCTGAGATGGTTAAGGAACTGGAGTATCTGATAAATGAGGAGAGGCTGAGAGAGCTGGGACTATTCATCCTGGAGAAGAGAATGCTCAGGAGTTAAATCTTGTCACTCAATGTATATCATTAAATATCTTGTAGGAGTGAATAGAGAAGAGGAAGCAGGCTCTTCTCGGTGATGCCCAATGACAAGGCACAAGGCATTGTGCACAAATTGCATATGGGAATCTCTACTTAATCATAAAAAGACTTGTGTGTGTGTGTGTCTGGGCAACTGCTGGAACAGGTTTCCAAAAGAGGTTGTGGTGCTTCCATCTTTGGAGATGCTCAGAGCAGAATTGGATGCAGCCCTGTGCAGTCTGGTTTTGATGACTTTGCTCTGAGTTGGGAGGCTCCTAGGGGAGGGTGGGTAACAGATGTGGGAACTGTGGACTAGACCTCCAGAGGCTGTCCCTTCCAACCTCAATGATTATGTGAAATGTAGAGCAGAAAGCTTTGCTTCCTTCCAGACATCTCCCAAAATACTGCAAAAGATAAGTAGCTACAGAATAAGGTTTCTTTAGTGTCTTTTTGCTGCAGTGTTGCGACTGTTTAATGTTCAAGTACAAAAAGTCTATGTAGGAGCCAGGAAGAGCAGACTCTGGTAAATAAAACACAGTGAATTGAGGATTATATGCAGATATTCAGTGATTGAAGAGAAACTTGAAAAGGTTGTACCAATCATCTTGATATCAGTGCATTCAGTGTTTGCTGAGGAATTGTTACTTGGAATGCAAGATAATTACCAGCTTCCTTGTGTGGTCCCTCACCTACTAAGTTCATTATGATTCAATGCTATGATACTGTGCCATAATCTTGGGAAGGGTAAAACCTAAATAAGTTAATCACCTAGAGATCAAACTTAACAGTAATATTTGGAGATATCTAGGAATGACAAAGCAAGCAACCAAATGGACAGAACATAAATGTGTGCATTCGTTCTTGGTGACTCTGGTGTTCACCAAATTAGCAGTAATGATTTGAGGGTATCAGAGTTTGTGTAGCATCAAGCAGTTGTTTCTGTCTGAATCTTCTGAAACTAAAAAAAAAAAAATAAATAACTAAAAAACAATCACTCCACCAGAGGTTATGCAAGCAAATTCACAAACTAAATTCCTGTGGTTGGTGTCCCATGGGCTGTTCGGTAGCTTATCAGAAGGCTGAGTTTGACTCCACCTTCCTCTTCACTATAGCTGGTCCTGCCCTTCCAGTGCTTACAGATTACCCACAGAGAGCTGTAAATCTGAGACAGTGTCACATGTTCTCAGGCTTTGTGTTTTAGACACCAAAAAAAAAAATAATTAAAAAAAATCACAAATCCAGATGATTTGGACTAGGAGACATGCAAACCAGGCAGAAGTAATTTTTTGTTTTGCCTTAAAGCAAGCTGTGGTTATCGTATAGAATTCTTTAAAGATACAGTAAAATGGGGTTCTTCAAAGTAGACAAGTTATTTATTGAGTGGGTTTGCTGTTGACCATAGTAGATCTACCAACTTCACCAGATTTGATTCACGCGTAATTTTTCCCCCTCTTCCTTCTGCTTTAGTAGTGGAGCATCAGAGTCACTTAAGTGCTTAACAGAGAGAACTCTTTAACAAAAGATGATGTAATTTGACACATACAGGGTTTTTCGTAAGTGGAAGTTGATGTCTGGCTTGGTACAGGTGGATTTCTAGTGCCTTGGAGGCTTTTAGGTTACATAATTCCAAAGTTATGATTCAGGTGTTGTGTTATTGTGCATGTCACACTGTACATATTATGGTGTTCATCTTTGCAAAGGAAATGATGCCATGGTAATCCACTGCAGTTTGTCTCTTTATTCTTTACCATACAAAGGAATTCTGGCTTGGTTGGTTTAAACAATAAATTGATTTTTACTTGTGCTTTCATTATTCTATACTGTCACTGTGTGCTTTCCAGAATTATGGACTAGTTCAGCAATTTCTTTTAAGAATAGGTGTCATAGAACGTGACACATGATGATCTTTAGGGTTTTTCTGTTATTGTGTAGTGGAACTCATGATCGACAGGTTCAAAACATGCTACAATACACATGATTCCAGAGAATATACCAGATGTATGTTTGTCTGTACGGTAGCTTGAAATCTGCTATGCTGAAAGAATGTAGAAGTACAGCAAAACTCCATACTGAGTGTGCTGGCCTGCATTGTTGGCTCACTTCATTAATCAGCATCTTATTGTATTCGAGAGATTCTGAAGTCTGATGCTTCCTAGGTATTGTTGGTATTTTGTGTAATTGTGGCAATGGATCCGGTAAGGTTTAGGATCTCATCTCCTTGGAAGAGGTGTCATGGGAAAGGTGGAATGGGACGATGACAGACAGACAGCTACTCTCCCTGTGGCTACTCCCGTGGGAGTTCCGTTCTTATTCCCAACAGAAGGAAGCTATTGTTACACTTGAACTGTAATGCTTGACCTACAAAATCTGAAAGCACTGTAGGCCCATAGCACATAGCCGTGTTTGGGAAGAGGAGGGGGTGAGTGCTCAAAATAATTGTGAGTAAAGTTTCTGTTTCTGACGGGACTTTTGCATCAGACAAAAATATTATAGGAGCTGTAGTAGTTTTGGAAATGTCATGTATATGGCTAGGAATACTGTTCAGACTTGTAGGTCATCAGCTGATTGTTTTCATGCAACAACAGATACCGTTTCTATGCTAATAAATTAAGGTTGTAATTTAGTGCAGTATGTTCAGTGCTTGTTTTGAGGTTCTTAAAACTCTATTTACATTCTTGCTTTTAATTTTCAGGTCACAGATCAAAAAACCAAAGGTAAGAATCTTTGATCCTAAAGAGTGTTTTTATTGACTTGAGCCAGAATTTGGATCTTGATCAGAACTGTTGGCAAAAGAAGGGGAATTATGAGTCAAAGTACTGAAGATGTGTATTCAGGAGAAATAACAGTTGAGATAATTAAAATGGAGAACCTAAACCAATGTTGTCAGCATCAAAATACTTGAAGAAGGAATGAGGATTGTGGATAAAATCACTTAGCTGAAATATTTTGGTTTCAGTTTTGCAAAGGTTTTAGCCAAGTAAGCAAAAACTGAAACCACTTAGATAAACGGAATCGAAGATGGAGAAAGTACTGCCTATGGTGATGTACCAAAATGGGTGAAAATAACTTGGTTTTGGTGACTTAAGAGAAGTTCAGGTACCTAAAAGTCCAATAGTTAAGTCAGGACTGATGAGTGAGCATCTTGAAAGTTAAGCTTATTTAGCTGGTCTAAAAATATATTTAATCTTTGTGTATATGTGCTTTTTAAAAATTTTTGTTTTAAATTGTGTGGAGAAATTGCCATTACTGACAGAGGAGAGAACCAAGACAGTAACTTGATGTTACAGCTAACAATACCTTTCATTGGGTTGTGGGCAATGAAGCTTATATAGAGGAATCAGAAAACCCTTATAAAAAAAAATAAATCCTGGGAATCATGCACTCGTGGTGCGAAAGAGAGACTAATTTCTTTTGATCTCACATTTGTAAGGGGAAAAGTTTTACTGATTATGTTCCCTTTGATGGGGAAGGGTTTCGGGACATCCCTTTCTTGTATTAATCTTTAAAAAGGCTATTATATATATATAAAATTCACCTTTCCTTCGGAGTCTGATGTCTTAGCAATTATTAGAAGGTATTCCAGGGACCTGGCTAGGAGTTTCTTTTGCTCTGTTTCAAAAAAGCACATGGAGAATGTAAGGGGTCACAAGTCTAGAGTCCCTTAATCAAGTTTTGTGATGGTGTTAGTTCCTCAAGGATTTGTTTGTGTTTTCCTCTTCCCCAATGCGTAATAGCCCTCAGAAGCAGCATGTCCTTTCTTATTGGGGTACCTCCTGACCAGCTGGGAAACTTGAAGTGAGCCAAATACAAATGCTGTAGATAGGACTGCCTTTTGGGTGAGAGGCAACTATTACTGCCTTATTTTAGAGCAGTACAGAGAACTGGGACTTTTTTGTTATTATTTTAAACTCTGAATCAAAGAGGAGGGTAGTGGGTTGTTATCTCCCCCTCCCCCCGCCTTTGTTTGTTTTGACAATGGTCCTGTAGCCTAGTAAGGAGAACTTGAGATCTAATTTGAGATCTCCCATAAAGGTGATGCGTAACAATACAAAAAACAGTTGAAGATCAGGGAACAGGGAGAGAAGGAGGGAACCAGTGATATTTGATTGCTCTTATTTGAAAATGACTCATTGCCCAGGGTGATATTCTTTGCCAACTTTGTTTCCAAGGAATTTGGGGCTTAGAGCAAAATACTTGCTGAGGCCAGAGTTTTGCTCTGGAGTACAGAGTTACACGTGGAAGCAAGAGGTTTTCCATTACTGCTTATTCCTGCTTCTTTAATTAAATTATTCTTTGATAAGGTTGAAGTTGCACGGTACTTCAGAGAGCAATGAAATGATAAAAGGCACGAGTCACCGTCAGTTCTTGTAACTACCTTTGCTTTAAGTGGAAAAAACTTCTGATTTTCTTTATTCCTGGTTTCCAGTGCCCGAAGTGACGAAACCAAGTTTAAGCCAACCAGTGGCTGCCAGCCCAATTGGCAACTCTCCATCGCCACCAGTCAATGGTGGCAACAATGCCAAAAGGGTGGCAGTGCCGAACGGACAACCGCCAAGCGCCGCCCGCTACATGCCTCGGGAGGTGCCGCCGCGATTCCGTTGCCAGCAGGACCACAAAGTGTTACTGAAACGTGGGCAGCCCCCTCCACCATCCTGTATGCTCCTTGGGGGTGGAGCAGGGCCTCCTCCCCCGGCAGCACCAGGAGCAAACCCAAACAACGCACAACCGGTGACAGGAGCACTGCTGCAGAGCGACAGTGGGACTGCAACAGGCAAGTAGGAATATTAAATCAACCCGTGGCAGAAAAGGGATCACTAAAATTGCACGTAAGCGTATCAGTGGATCATAAAAACTCCTTGGGTTGCTCTTGGAGAGCTTACTTCTGTTGTTTCAGCACATAAATGTTTCTTTTGCTATCAGCAACGATGGATGCAATTTTTAATACCAGATGGAACACGAATGGGGTTCATTTTTTAAAAGTATGTTTTGGGTGGTTTGAATCATATGCTCTGAAGACTGCAGCAAGGTAAACACAACACGTGGATAAACAGCATCTTATGGCTGTTTCTGAGTAGTTCTTAGTAGCTCTTGGTTTCTTTGATGGCATGAATTTCCTATCTTTTCATGTTTTTCATATGAACTAGTAAAACAGACATGCAGATACCAGTTCTGCAAATGGCAGGTGTCTGTGTCACCTCATCTGAATGGAACAGAAGGATGTGCCTTTTGCTCCTGACTGTTTTTAGTAGTAATCTTGGTTTTCTCTTTAGATAAGCCTTTTTACAAAAGTAGTGACTGACCTTTTGTTGCTTTTCTCTTCACTTTGAATTCCAGAAGATAAATTGATTTTAAGATTAGTTATTTTATGAGCGTGGGGAAATGAAAACTGCTCCTGAATTTTTTAGTCCCTTGAGGAACTGCTGTAATTGTGATATTTCCTCCTTAAGTTACAACAGTAGAAGAAAGAAAATTCCACTCAAGACATCTGACTTTTAAAGAAAAACTTAGGTGATCTGAGAAGCCAAGGATGGCTTCAGTTCTAACTATAAGGGTGTTTAAAAAAAGAAATAATACATTCTTGAAAGTCAAAAGAAGAAAATAATGATACCACAGTGTCTGAGTTTGCCTTTGAAAACCATTGCAGATTAATGGGTTTGTTTTTTTTACAATAGTCTTGGAGAGCATAAACTTTTTATTGTTTTCTATAGTTCAGAAGAAGAAACAGAGGTGACTTGGAACTCCAGAATCAAGTGAGCTAGACGAGATGGCTGTCTTCATTAAAAGGATTCTAGGAAAATGAATAATTCCCTTTGTTTTGTGGTTTCAGTATTTGAATTCCTTTGTAGCCAATCCCTGTTTGACAGATGATTTATCTTGTTGTCTTTGATGTTCCCTATTTAATAAGGGGGCAGAGTGAATTTCCAACTACAATGGCAGAGTTTTAGCTAATCAGTTTAAAAACAGATCTCTTAGAGATGGATGATTTTGATAAAACACCTGAAAGATGGGAAAAAACCCCCAACAACAAACTACTCCAAAGTCTTTCAACTATATGGATCAGCATTGGTGTTACCTTCACAGTGACTGTAGTAGACTAATAAGGGAGACTTTAGGGTAGTGAAGTATTCTAAAGGTATTCAAAATTTCTCATGAACAGCATTTTTTTTGTGTTGGATGTACTGCATGAAGACCATTGAAGTATTTTACTGGCTCCTGATTTTATATCTGTATAATTAATTTGACACCTAATATTTGTTTTTCTGAGACTGAAATTCGGTTTTAGGAATTCTCATATTTTTACATTTAGTTTAATGCTGCATTAGTTACATGATTGTATTTTCTTGTTTGTGGCAACTTTTTATGCCAGTGGTTAGCTGCTTTATCCTGATATAGATTGGGAGTGTTGCCAAGAACGATACGGGACCTTCAGACCTGCCTCACCTCATTCAAATTTCTGCACTATAGCACAGTTAACTGGGCTGGGGAGCTGACTTGGATTAAAATTAACTCAGGTTTGGTCTTTTTTGAAGTTAACATCTGCCTGGGTAGTTTACCAGTTCAGCTCACTGAGTATCAGTGGGAACCTGTGTGCTAGCATGTCAAAGTTGGTGTGCCAGAGGAGTGGGGATGAACAGCTGGACAAGCTAAAGCTGTCACTTAGGGTGCTTCATCAGAGTGCTTATGGAAGGATGGTGTTGCTGTCTCACACATCATTAATCCCATCTGAGATTCTGGCTGTTGACGAATGGGATTTCAGATTGGGCCCGATTCTGTCAGGCACTTATGCACTGATACTGTGACTGATTCATCCCTTAACAAAAACAAAAGCAGGTTCCCAAAGGGTAAAATAACACAGCTTATCTACTTCTTCGTGGTGTTATATTCACCAGATAGCTACAGATGGTGTTGGTGAGGCTTTAATGCAAAAAGGCAATACGTAATCCTTGAAATCATTCTTTTTCTACCAGAATTGAAATGCTTCTGTAAGATGGTAAAACTCTTGTTCCCTGAAAGATTACACCAAATTTACTATTGTCTCATAGCAATATGGGGGGTTGGGGTGAAGGGTAGTGATATAATTCTTCCAATACCAATGATATTTATGATATGCAAGACACTTTTGGAAAACAAAGCTTAAATTTTATTGGTGAAAGTCTCAGTAGTTGCAGTACCTGCTAAGAATCACTACCATCTCTCAGAGCAAAGCTGCATCCTTCATTTAAGGACTCCGTTTCAATGCTTTCACATTCCGTACTTCCATCCCTAAAAGTAGTCATTGGCTAGTAAGCTTTTTCATTTTAGTGAGAACAGAAATTTTTTTATCTTCAACATTTCTGTTATTAAGGGAAACTCCATTTAAGAACCAAGGGCCCTTGCCCATTCTCTTAAGACAGAATTACAAATTGCCAAGATTTTGTTGCCGCTGTCAGATATAACAAGGGGAAGCTGGTTTTTATAAAACAGTCCATTAATTTGTATCCTAATACACGAGGTTAGGAAGCATCCCAATCTCAAGACTTTTAGAATGTCTTTGCAGAAATGGAATGTGAAATGCTGTGTTAAAATCACCTGTGTGAAGCTCTTGCTAAGTGCACAGCTGCCTATGGATCAGTCTTTTGCTGAATGCTTGTCTTTGGCTGTCCCCTCATAAGCTGTTTCTGGGATCAGTCTAATCTGAAAGTTTTTAAATTGAGTGAGGGTTACTTATTATACCAATACTTAACCTGGCTACCTTTTCAGTAAAGTGTCACACTTCCTTGCTGTCATTAAGTTTGCACTTGAGGTTAAAGTGACAGAAGGAACATAATGTGTGGGAACTGCTTGGTCTTCTGAATCTTGGTGGTTAGAAGACAAACTTCTGTTCTATCATTATTGAGAGTTTACAAGAGAATTCTAACCTTGCTGTGAAGTCTGGATCTTTACTGGTGACCCTCCATGAAGGTGGTGGATCTGAAAGTCATTTAGTGAGTGTTCATTGGTTAAACTGATGAACTGAAAACCGGAGACAGGCACTGGAAGCTGATCTGTTTGTTTTCTATTAAAAATATTAACAACCAGAAATGGTGGTCTTCATTTTGAATACATAACATAGGAACTTGGGGGGGGGAGGGGATGGGGCTATTCTACTTTAAGGTCGTTATGCCTTGTTTTCATGGAAGGGAGTTTGTGATGATGACAGTTTAGGGTCCCTTGATATTAAAAGTACATTGAAAAAGGAGTGGAAACCTATACAGAAAACAACACTGAAGTACTAATGGAGTTAAATTATTTAGAGGATCAGAGGTAATTATGTGGATGGCAAGGGAATCTTGGCTGACATTTTAAACTAATGGTGATAACATGTCTACATCTATGCAGACATCATGCTGCTAGCACTGACATAGGCTTTATCCATTGTGGCACTGTGTTAATTTGTCTGCTTTAAAACTATATACAAACAGCTTGCCCATGTGAAGTCATGTCACACAGGACATAATATTCGCCACAGATGAAAGAAAGGGGCTCTATTCATTGTTGTTCATCCTGCTAATTTCATTACAGTGATTCCAAAGCTCATCACATTTGCAGGTTACCCTGGACAGTGTGGTAAGACAGCATAAAACTAACCCATCAAAAAGTGGACAGTTCTGTGTTGAGTTAGTGCGTACAGTTGACTTAAAGAACTTAACTGCCACAAATGAGAGGGGAAACTTGAAGCAGGTACAGCTGATGAGAGAGAGAAGGAAAAGTGAGATCTCTTACTAGCCTCCATCCAGTGGCAGAGAGATCAGCTTAGCTGCTCACAAACCCACAAACTGGTTTCTAGGGTAAATATAGCAGACACGAATGTGGGAAACTGCATGCTGAATACAGCTTGCACGTTACTACATGGAGATTCTAGTACGTGTAGCTTTGAGCTCTTTCAATGTACAGTAACTTTTGGGAATAATTTTGTTTGTTTTGCATAAGGTTGAAAGAAATTCCTAGTAGCAAAATCAACATAATGTATTTAAAGCTGAAGGATAGCATTCTTCAGCGTGGTTATTCATTAGATGCTTTTTGTCATCTTTTATCTTTTGATCTGTAATAAATTGTAGTTGCTTTGAGTAGCTAACTAACAGCTGACTGCGTGTGCATACATGCATATGAATGTGCACATACATATTCTATATATAGTATGATTTTAAACGTGCATTTGGAAAGCCTACAACCAGTATCAGTGATGTTTGTCGACTGGGTTATAATTATTATGTTGAACTTAGAACTGGACTGTTAGCAGAAATGGTGAGTCAACAGTGAATTCTGCTGCCCACAGAGTGCTTGCGGGGAGTTTGTTGAAAGAAGGGGGTTTTTTTGTCAGTATTTTCACTAGTGTTTTCCAACCTGATGTTCTTCCAGAGCAACTCTCTTGCACATTTGAGAGAAGGGTTCTTATTAAGGAAAACAAAATTCAGTGTTAAAGATGTGATGTTCAGTTCTTGTAAACAATATTGTGTATTAATGACCTTTCGGGGTGTGCTTTGTTTTTGTTTGATTTTGTTTCAGATTCACCAATTGGAGGTGCTGCTGCTTCAAATTATGCAAATTCCACTTGGGGTCCTGGAGCCTCCTCCGGCAGCGGCACCAACGCCAACCCAACTCACATCTGGGACAAGGTGATTGTAGACGGGTCTGACATGGAAGAGTGGCCTTGTATTGCCAGCAAAGATGCTGAGTCTTCTTCCGAAAACACCACCGATAACAACAGTGCCTCGAACCCTGGCTTGGAGAAGAATGCTCTGCCAGGAAGCACCACTAGTAACAAAGGAAAAGGAAGCCAGTGCCAGTCTGGAAGCGCTGGAAACGAATGTAATCTTGGGGCCTGGAAATCTGATCCCAAGGCTAAATCTGTTCAATCTTCCAACCCTGCTGCCGAGAGTAACAATGGACTAGGTAATTGGAGGAACTTGAGTGGACAAGATAGACTTGGTCCCAGTTCTGGCTTCAGCAACTTTAACCCAAATAGCAACCCGTCTGCTTGGCCGGCACTGGTTCAAGAGGGCAATTCTAGGAAAGGGACTTTGGAATCTGATAGTGGTAGCTCCAATGCACAGATTAGCACAGTAGGTCAGACCTCTAGGGAACAGCAGTCAAAGATGGAAAATGCGGGTGTTAACTTTGTCTCTGGCAGAGAACAGGCTCAAATTCATAACACTGATGGACCAAAAAATGGAAACACTAACTCCTTGAACTTAAGTTCACCAAACCCTATGGAGAATAAGGGAATGCCCTTTGAACTGGGCTTGGGGAACCCTTCCAGGAGCACTGACACCCCTTCACAAAGCACTGGAGAAAGAAAGAATGGGAGTGTTGGATCTTGGGGTACAGCTAGGGGGTCTTCTGGAACTGACACAGTCTCTGGACAGAGCAATTCTGGAAACCATGGGAACAATGGAAAGGATAGAGAGGACTCCTGGAAAGGAGCTTCTGTTCAAAAACCTAATGGGTCAAGAAGTGATTCTTGGGATAACAATAACCGGTCTACGGGTGGTGGGTCTTGGAACTTTGGCCCTCAGCATGCAAATGAAAGCAAGTGGGGTGAAGGGAACAAATTAACATCTGGGGTCTCTCAGGGAGAATGGAAACAGCTGCCTGGGTCTGATGAACTGAAGATTGGAGAATGGAGTGGTCCAAACCAACCAAATTCTAGCACTGGAGCATGGGACAATCAAAAAGGCCACCCTCTTCCTGAAAACCAAGGTAATTCCCAGGCTCCCTGTTGGGGAAGATCTTCCAGCTCTGCGGGAAGTGAGGTTGGAGGTCAAAGCACTGGAAGCAACCACAAAGCAGGAAGTAGCGACAGTCACAATTCTGGACGCCGATCATATAGGCCTACACATCCTGATTGCCAAGCAGTCTTGCAGACTTTACTGAGCAGGACTGATTTGGACCCCCGAGTGCTTTCAAACACTGGCTGGGGCCAAACTCAAATTAAGCAAGATACTGTGTGGGATATTGAAGAGATGCCACGGCCCGAGGGGAAGTCTGATAAAGGAACTGAGGGGTGGGAGAGCTCTGCCACACAGACAAAGAACTCAGGGGGCTGGGGCGATGTACCCAGCCAAAGCAATCAAATCAAGTCTGGATGGGGTGAGCTCTCAACCCCAACGGAGTGGAAGGACCCCAAAAATACTGGAGGATGGAATGAGTATAAGAACCCTAATTCTTCTAACTGGGGAGGAGGAAGATCAGAGGAAAAATCATCATCTTCTTGGAATGACAGCTCTAGCAAGGATCAGGGGTGGGGTGGAAGGCAACCGAATCAAGGATGGTCTTCTGGAAAGAACGGTTGGGGAGAGGAAGTTGACCAACCAAAAAACAGCAACTGGGAAAGTACAGGAAATAAGCCAGTGTCTGGTTGGGGTGAAGGTGGGCAAAATGAGATTGGAACTTGGGGTAATGGTGCAAATACAAGCGCTGCTTCGAAGGGTGGATGGGATGATTGTAAAAGAACTTCAACATGGAATGAGACGGGTCGGCAGCCCAACTCCTGGAACAAGCAGCAGCAGCAGCACCAGCAGCAACAGCAGGAGACTTCTGGTTCCTGGGGTGCACCGCCCCAAACTCCAAGTAATGGGCGACCTCCAAACCCAAACTGGAACAGTGGACCACAGCCAGCTGCCCCCAAAGACGAGGAGCCTAGTGGCTGGGAAGAACCTTCTCCACAGTCAATCAGTCGAAAAATGGATATTGATGATGGCACTTCAGCATGGGGAGATCCTAGCAGTTATAACTACAAGAATGTGAACCTGTGGGACAAGAACTCACAAGGAGGACAGGCCCCACGGGAGCAGAGCCTGCCTACTCCGATGACTAGCAAATCACAAGCATCAGGTACTAGTCTAGTTCTTCTGCTAAGCTCTAGATACGAATGTAACCTTAATGCTTAAAAGATACTCATGTAGCCTCCAGTTCCTAATGCTTTTATTCCTTAAAGAAAACCAATTTATTTCAATAATTGAGTCTGTGTTTAAAGCATTTTTAAAATTTGAATCAATCGGTCATCTGCTTAATGTGTTGTTCCTGAGTAATTATGATCTGAATACTGGTCAGCTTCCTGGTGAAAGTAAGTATTTGTTAGCTGACAAGTCTGCATATTCAGTCTGAACTCTGAAGAACAGGTTGAATTGTAGAATCACAGAATCATTTAGGTTGGAAAAAGCCCTTAAGATCACTGAGTCCAGCTGTAAACCCCGCACTGCCAAGTCCACCACTAAACCATGACCCTTAGCACCACATCTGCATGTTATTTAAATACCTACAGAGATGGGGGGTGGCTCAGCCACTTCCCTGGGCAGCCTGTTCCAAAGATTAATAACCCTTTCAGTAAAGAAGCTCTTTTTAATGTCCAATCTAAACCTCCCCTGGTGCAATTTGAGGCCGATGCCTCTTATCCTGTCACTTGTTACTTGGGAGAAGAGGTGACCCCCACCTCACTACAACCTCCTTTCAGTTGTAGAGAGTGGTAACGTTTTCTCTGAGCCTCCTTTTAAATCATATTTTTAATATTATTATACAAATGGGGTGAAATTCTTATGTTTAGTCAAAAACCTTTTTCTCTGAAACAATTAACACTTGAAATTCAGGTCTGTGGTTTAGTTTTTTAGCTCAGTTTGGCTCTTCTGTATGATACCTTTCAAAGAAGAAATGGTTTTGCTATAAGGATGAGAGAAAGTTACATAGTCTGGAAATATATTAAGATGTTATTATGTAATCTCTTCTTGGACTCAAACACGCTTTAAAGAATACCACTTCACATATGAACTTACTCTTTCTGCAGTATATGAAAACCCTGAGTTAGCTTGGTGCTTTCAATTAGTCACAAAATTTCACCAGGTAGGACAGCATTTAACCTAGGAGAAGAATATTACTCATCATAGCATTCTCTTCCTTTTCGTCCTTGGAGGTCAGGTCTGAGTTTGATGTGAGCAGTTGTCACTTCTGTTGCACCCGCGCTATTACTTCCTCAACAGAAAGAATCGAGCGGTAGATGAACGATTTGGTGGTGCACTGCAGTAAACAAATCATTGTCTGAATGGTCTGTAATGAAAACTCTCTCTCCTTTGTGCAGTCTGGAGCAAAAGCACTCCACCTGCTCCAGATAATGGTACGTCCGCCTGGGGTGAGCCAAATGAAACCAGTCCCGGGTGGGGTGAAGTAGATGATACAGGAGCATCGACAACAGGCTGGGGGAATGCACCTTCCAACGCCCCGAATGCCATGAAATCTAGTGAGTATAGGCCAGATAACAGTTTCTTTGCAATGGTCCTGAAGATTTTTAGTGTTCAGCCTTTTTCCTCCGTGGAGGAATTGTTGTCTGAGGCCTAGAAGCAACGTTGAATGTCATGTAAGATCCTGATGGATGAGTGATTAAATGCTTACAATGACTGGAGCTTGGTCTTTTACAGTAATGAAAAATTCCTTAGCTAAACAATTTAAATGAGCACTTCCAGTATGTGGAAGTGTTTAAGCATTAGAGCATCAGAGTGAGGAAATGTGTCTTTTTCTCAATGCCTTTTTCTTTTCTGACTGCCCACTTGTTGCTTAGCATATAAACTCACTACGTGAGAAATCACGTTTCCTGATCGTATCAGGAGAAGGAATACACAATACAACCAAATCTCACTGTGAAGGCCATTACATGGTAATAAGTGCTTTGGTAATGCAGTTTGCCTTTATTTTTTTTTATAGCATGAGTGTGGAAAATTGTAACTCATAAGAACTGAACTAACTTTTGTGGTTGAACCTAAATGGGTGACTCTTTTCTGCGTATTGCCTGCCTACGGCTGTGTTCTTCATCAATTAGGTGGTGTTGAAACCTGTTAAAAATTTACTTGAAAAGTTTTGCTGTAATAAGAGCTGCAGAATATATGTACTATGTAGTAGTAAGCTGTCCCCAGCTCTAGAGGACCAAAATACAGGGAGTTTCCCCATGATGACTGTTTCAGGCTGGGCTATAGTAGGTCACTAGTATTAAGAGCTGAGATCTTCATTTGCCTGTGTTCTGTGACTGCTCTCTCAACTCCTATCTAATTGTCACCGAGAAGGAATGAAGAAGCAAGCTATATTATTCAGTACAGTAAGAGGAGCTATTTACTGTCTTGGATAAGTTGGAAGAAGAAATTGGAACAAAGAGCCTGCAAAAGTTTATAGTCTGAGGACAGGAAAAACAGATTGGTAGTGAATGGAAAGAAAACAAGAATTTAGAGCCAAAGAAGGGAAGCATAGATCATTACCCACTGTTTAAAACAAAAATGGATTTCTGTAGTTTTACCAGCATTGTGTAGGAATTCTCTGGCAGAATTAGGAATAAATTCAGTTTTCTGTAAAAACATTTTTTTTTATCTTGAAAGGTTCCTTTGCTCACTATTCATGCCTACTCACTCAAATGCAGAAAATTAAGCAGGAATCTTAGAGACTAGTCATCTTTACACCACTGTTCACATTAATATTCAAGAATTTCAGACTTGAGAGCTGTCAATGCAGAAAATTAATCTATGATTGCCTAGTTAAAACCAGGACCATAGTACTATATTTAAATGCTGTGGCCAGAAATTAATTAAAGGTGTAGGAACTGCTCCTTATATTACATTTCCAGATGAAGTTCTTAATTCTGCAGCCATAAATCCTGGAATTTAGCCTTTTCTTTGTAAGTAGCATGATTAAAGGATCAAGAGGTAGATTTTTGTGCTCGGACCAGTATGTTTCCTATGCAGCCCTCCATTCTGGGACACAAATGAGTATGCTGTAAAAAGTTATGTTTCCTGCAGGTGTCTTAGTTGTTATTTATGATGGATTTTTAAGGTAGTTCTTAAACTGCTGTGAAACACTGCTGTACTTATATATCTGTGTGATAGAGGTAGAGTTCCTCTTGATAGACTAATAATAATTCCTGACTCCTTTTATATTCAGATTTTCTCCTATGGCTGTTAATATCCTTATCCCTGATTTCCGCACTCAAACTCCATACAATTGAAGAATTAGTTATGAAAGAGGTGATGATCATGATGGATTTATTTTTTTTTTAAAGGAGATAAATGTTTAGGGAATAAATATGCAGAATGAAGAGCTACAGCAGGAAGGAGAACAGTTGGACAGTGTACAAGATGAGGATTTGGTCTCTTGTTGGCTCATCAGTAGGGGTTAGAATTCTAAGTTACCTGACAGCTAGTACTAGAGAGTAACAGCAAGAAGAGAAACCAGTAAGAAAAAGTCCCTAGTTTGAACTGCTATGATGAAATGGTTGTAGTCTTCTGATAATGGCATCTCTACTTAAACAGCAATGCTAATATGGCCTTTTAATGACATTACTTGAATTTCTGTTTTTGACAGAGGGTTTTTTTTCATGTTAAACTACGTTCAGTGTTAGGTATACCAGAGCACAACGCCAGGTTATCTCCTTCAGTCTTTAAAGTTCTTTGTTTCTGTAATTTTGTGGAAAGAGTTTAGTGCAAGGGAAGCGTTAACGTTTTGAAGGAAGAGAGGAAATTATTGATAAACTATCTGAACTAGAATCCTCAGCACCTTTGGTTTTTAAGTGTCCTTGAAGTCTTTCATTTACACTAGAAAGTAACAGGTTGCATTTTGAAGAAATCCAAATGCAGCTGTATCTGTATAAGAGAAGAGGATTATTGCATCTTTAAGGATTTGGCATGGCTTTAAATTAGTTGCAAACTGTGACATGCTAACATGCAACTGAATCTCTTGAATTTTGAGATACACACACAAGTCTTTACAGCTGTTAGAATGAAGACTGGGTTTGGGGGGGTATTGGGTTGTTGGTTTTGGTGTGTTTTTTATTGTGGGTTTAGGGGTTTTTTTAACTCCTTTTGGAGTTATCATCTCAGCTAATCTTGCAGCGTCAAATCACTAGCTGCGTGGTATTTTAGACTGCTTTTGAGTTTATTTTCTTTTTCTAAAGGTTCTAAATCTATGCAAGATGGCTGGGGAGAGAGTGATGGGCCAGTGACAGGAACACGTCATTCCAGCTGGGAAGAGGAGGAGGAGGGAGGAGTCTGGAACACAGCAGGCTCTCAGGGAAGCAGTTCCTCCCACAACTCAACAAGCTGGGGACAAGGAGGAAAGAAAACACAAATGAAGGTAAAATGCTTGAATGATTCATAACTACTGTGTTGTCTGAAAGCAATATGACTGACATGTTAGAGCATTATAATTGTTCTTCTTTTAAAAAGATACTACAGAATTCAGCTGGAAAAGGTCCTGTTTACACTGTGAAAAATGTGAGGCTTCCAGATTTGTTCTAAAGCATGATACCTGTTGTGACTAATAAATCTGCCAGTAGGTGTCAAATTCTTTTGGTATGTAAAGTATAGAGCCATTACTAAATGAAACTGAGCAATAAGTGTCCCAAGGCTATTGCTCTTTGGTTGACACATCTTACTCTTAGGCTGCAGCTGTTCTTCTTGCATAGCCTGTTGAAGCTTGGATTCCACAGTTCATTTGGCACCATGCACTTCTTTCTTCTACTGACTTGGATTTAGGTCTGACTTGTGTGTGTTGTTACTGACCTTTGGCTTCATACAGGAGCAGGAGCTTGGCTATAGTGCCGAGTAAATAGCTTTCTAAGGCTTGTTTGCATTGATGGCATAGGCAGGCCAAACTCAAAAGGCAAATGCAGAGCAATTTCCTAGGACGTGGGGGTGCTGTTGTGACATGGTATGGCATTTTACAATACCTATTTTACAAAAATTATTTTTGGGAACTTTTTTCTCAATTAAATTTTTTTTTTATTTATTTTAACCACCAAGCAGCTATCCAAAAAATATTCTTTTCTGTTGAACTTTCTTCAGTCACGGTTTTGATTACCTGTAAATTACACTAAGGCCAAATTGAGAGCCAAGTCAACACAGTGCCCGTGTAAGAGAAACCATCCTAAAGTGAAGAAAGCTCGGGAAGAAATCTGCTTCTGCAATGTGATGGATTAAAGAATGTATTAAACTGTAACAGTGGAAGAAGTGAGCCACAAAGCTTTCCAGATTCCAGAATGAAACTGAAGGGGTGACAACCATTCTATACAGCAAGTGTTATCCAGTTTAGTACACACCTAACAACGAACAATTTAATGAGGAAGAAAAGAAGAAAATAGCGTTTGATAAAGGTTTCCAGGAACGCAAAAAAATGTCATTTGTTCAGGAGATTAATTTTTCTGATAGGAGGATTTTCGTTTGACACTCGTGCATCTCAGATAAAACAGAATTTAAGAAATCAGGAAGTTGTTTAAAAATAATATTGTCTTTTTTTGTCTTTTTTTTTCCAGTGCGCATTAAAAGGAGGAAATAGTGATTCGTGGATGAACCCTTTATCCAAACAGTTTTCAAATATGGGCTTGCTAGTACGTAACTTTTTTTTTTTTAATATAAAATCCAACTTTGTAGAAAAACAGTAAGCTTTAAATAAGTCAAAAGATCATCTGTTTCAGTGTGTAACTAATTCATCTGCATTTCCTACACTGGCATGTTGATTATGACACTTGTAATAGCTGAGTATTCAGTACTTTCTTGCTTGTCAGAATGGCTTCTCAGAAAAAAAGGAGAAAAACCAAAACTGTACTTTGAGTCTTCAAAGTTACTTTGACATTTTTTGTTCTGTGACTGGAATTTCCTTGCAAGTAACAGGATTTGGATTTTTTGTTTGGGTATTATTATTTTTAAAATTTTTTTAAATTATTATTATTTTTATAACGTGCTTTTCAGAGCACTCAAGGTAGAGACTTCTGCTCCTGGCTGTAGTGTCAGACATCTTTGATTATTC
>WTSP01028058.1:0-40353 GCA_025331215.1 Actenoides lindsayi | reverse complement strand
AGCCTATGATTCTGTCCCAGCAAAACCAGCATGCCATGCAAGTCTTTTGAGATACAAATGCTGCTAACCATCCTTAGGTTATAACTTCATGCTAATTTGTAAAACATTTTACAGAATATTGTGCCAACTGTCATCCTGTGAATGCAGGAATACATGTTAGTGAAAGATAATAATGCAGAGATTCTGTGAGAAACACAGGGCTGCACAAACTGTCACTGACATGACTAGGATTAGTTCGTCATGTCTGTTGGCTCCCAAGCTCAAACTCAGCCCACTAGACCGTGGATGCTTCTGAAAGCTATGGGAACACCCTGTCCCAGACTGCCAACTGAAGAATAACTTGGCAGAACATACCAAGATTTGATGACTTAACAGGTCATGAGGATGAGCTATCATTTTGGCCACTATTCTCAGTGTTTCATCTCTCAACCCCTGGAACATGAGGACAGAGGTTCATTTCGTAGAGCAGCTGTCTGTCTATCTTTCTCTGTCACATGCGTTCATGTGTCTGGTTTCATATGGGTAAATTTGCCACATACAGCATTAGGAGGTAGAGGTGAAGAAGTGTCCAGGATGATATCAGAAATCCTTGTGTTTGATTTTAGTTTAAAATTTTCTATTGGCACAAGCACTTCTTTCTTTCATTCCACCTTTAACCATCAAGGGCTGCTTTCTAAAACATTCCTAAGCATTTCATGGAAGTCAAAACTGATCTTTTTTTTTTTTTTTTTCCTTCCCCTCCTCCCAGAGTCAAACTGAGGACATTCCAGGCAGTAAGATGGATTTATCTGTAGGTGCGTATAATTTAATTTAAGTGCATTTGAAATATGAGATCTTGCGTCGTATTTTTATGTGGATGGCATGCTCTGCTTTGGAAGGGTTTGATCCTTGCTTTTAGCACTCCTCATAATAGAAGGAAAGAGTTATAGCATCTGATATCTTGGCTGTAGGCTTGGAACAGTTAGGCAGCTGATGCTGGTACGCAGTTTTGGGATGTATACACACATACAGAATGGAGCTATAACTTGAAGGAACTTCCTATCCTGTAAGACTGGTTTGATCCATGTAGTTAGTAATCATTGTTGCTGTTTCAAGACAGTGAAAATCCCTTTCCATTTGGTGAAAGAGGACGACTGTTTTAGCTCTTGGCAGTAGAACATCCCAATTACCACAGCTCCCTTGAGGTGATGTAAGGGAAAATAATACTTGTTATCGTTGATTCCTTTAGTTGCTTGCCTCAGGCTATTACAAGTTACTGCTCAGTAAAAGTAGTTTTTTTTGCTCGTGATTTTTTTGCTCGTGATTGCTTCACCTCAGATACTACACAGCTTAAGTGGGGTGGACCACATTGAAAACACTTACCTTAAATTCTTAAATGAGAGTTGGAATTGACCACTTGGATTAATCCCATTTAATCACCTTTGAATTTGTCATGACTGTATCTTTGGCAAACTAAGTAGTGAACTCTCACAGAAGTTTTTGGTTTTATATTGAAATCAGATTTAGTTTTCTTTCTGTTCTTCTCCAAATTGTCTCTGAATAATCACTGTTGTGGTACTGTAATGCAAATACCACAGGTTTCTGAAATCTTCCACCATTTGAAATGTTTTCCCTTTAAGATTCCTCAGGTATATGTTAAAAAGGGGATGATCCAAATCTGCTGTTCTGATGATTTTGTTACTAAGTTTTTGAAGGCAAGGCTAAAATCTTGTACAGAATAGTCTTTGATGTTACAAAGGTGAAGAGTCATTTGTTCCTTTTCTAGGGACTACTTCTGTTCAGTTTTTGCTTCTTCTAAATGTGCAGAAGCAGGAAGATCACCTTATATACGTGGCTACAAAGACAGTTCTTCTAGTCCACTTAATGGATACTACTACTGTACAAATCCAACAATTATTTTGGAGAGAGATGTTCATCATATTTCCGTAACTGTCAGGAATGTAGCAGAGGCCTCAGATTCCTTTCAGTTAGTGTCAAAAGCCAGAGGTCTGTAATTCTTATTTCGAAGGATGATACCTGAAAGTAGTAGTAGTATTCTCAGCAGTGATTAGATGAGGTACACACTAGGGACTCAAGAGAACTGCGTGTGTAGTGCTTCTGTGTCTGGAAGGGGTCCCTGTGTCAGTGAAAATCAAGTCTGTTTTGAAGGTGTGGACCACTAACTCTGCATCTTGGGTAGTCATCTCTGAGACCTGTAGTATGGCTGTTACGCAGTAACCCTTTTTTACCAGTTTAATGTTTAAAAACACGCCTGTACCAAGCTGCTTATTTCCAGCTACTTAGGCATAATAGCAAAAGTTTCTACCTCAGCTGAGACATGGGTGCGCACAGGCAGAAAGTGTTGCTGAAAGGACAGAAAGGACTTTGTAAGGAGAGGACTGGCTGAAGGAGGTTAATGACTTGGAATCAACACTTACTCTGCTGGTGGTTCGAAATTTCTTGTAAGAGGCTGTCAGTTGAATTAATTGCTGGTGATCCTGTGTTGATATCTCTGAAGAACCACTTGCAAAAATAGTTCTGTTCTGGGACACAGCCTGTGGGATCTCTAGATAAACTGAAATTGGTGTTTACAAGTTAAGTACAGTTAGTACCAAAATATGTTCTGAAATTCACTGCTGTAAGCTAGAATAGCAGGGGGTCTGTGGTACAAGTTGACTGTATCCAACATCAAGAATAGAATATACTTAGTTCTGAGGTATTACCTGCTAAAGACATTATGGTATTCAGGTTTGTGACTGACTGCTAAGCACTAAAAAAATTTCACTGTCCAGTATCATGTATACCTACTGTTTGGTGCACTGGATCCTGTCACAACTTGCAGTTTGTTTCATTGTCTATTATTTTTTTGCATCTAAATATCAAATAGAGTAAGGAAGGACATAGTAGCAAGAGCTGTTCAATTCACAGATAAGTATCACCTTTGGGTTTTTGTTTTTACAGATGTCAAGATATTTGACTAGTCTGATATGTTCCCCCCACCCCAGAAAGTAATCCTGTAGTAGATACTGTTTTCCTCTGCAGCATCTTCTGTCCTAGTGATACAATAGCCATATGATTGAAATTGCATTGGTACTGTGGAGCTTCTGGTAGCAGTGGAAAAACAGATGATACAAGTTCAAACCCTGCGAACGCAAGTGGTGTAAATACTCATTCTTGACTTGAATGGTGGATTGCAGGGTCTAGAGGAGGCAGTTCTCGTGAAGCTGGCCGTTGCGCTACACTTGCGGTTTATGTGCCATTCGGATTCTGCCACACCTCTTCTGTGTCTTTCTAGTACTGTTAAACAAATTATTCCAATATTATGCCTTGCAAGAAGTCTGCTCTTACGTTGATCCTCTTGGACCAGTGCTATCACCAGATTTAGTATTTCCTCATCTGCCACTGCTGTAGCATCACGTGTGATGTTGTAATAGGGATTTTCCCAAACAAAAAAAATTCTTTTGTTGGAAATATACATTAATACTTATTGCTACCAAAGGTAAAGTTGTGGTAATCAAGATTTACTTGCATATATCATTAGCTTCAGATTTGGTATTCTAATGCAATCCGAATAGCTGTAGGGTCTCTCAGCTTAAAATCCATTACACTCTTAAAATAGGTATCACGCTTCATGGACGATTAAGTATTTCATTTTTTTGCAGCATTGCTTTTTTCCTCTGAATAGTTCAGGATCTCAATAAGAGATGTTAAAATGTGCATTTAAATAGTACAACACGGTTTTGGGGAGGGTAACAGAATTTTTGGATCTGTCTGCTTTGGCCTCACACAGCCTCTCTAGAAATTGGGCTCTGATTGTATCATGTTTCTCTAAAGATTTTCTAGAAGGAGATAAGTCATTGTCGTGGATGTTCCGTTCTCATCTACCTTCAGATGTTAAAGAACAGATCTAAGAATATACAAATGAAGCGGCTGTTAGCCTGGATTACGCTCATTATAGCTCTTGCAGTTCTTTATCTCCAAATTAAGCTTTTGGATCCTTCACAACTTTTCTGCTGTCAAGGACCTTAAGGCCATCAGACCTTCTGAGGAAAGATGGCTGACTCTCAGAATATCTAGTGAAATACTGCAGAAAAGTTTTGGACTTAGTCTTAATATGTTGCCCTTCAAGTTTAGTCTGTCCACTAATGGTGACATCCTTGTTCCTAGCTAGAGAGGCATTTATTATAGTTCATGTTCTGTTTCAAAGACTAAAAGTTTAACATTTTCCTGAGGCTTTTCTGTCACTTTACTCCTTAGCAGTTTTGCTCATGCTGCTTTCAGCAGTTGCTTGTGGAAAAATACAAGCTGTTTTACACAGCCTGTATCAACTTCTAAACTTTAGAAGTTGGCCGTAGGAGGTAGGCTTGTTCTTGAACGGACTTTCAGTCAGAATTACAACATACCAGGTTTTCCAAACTAGGTAACTCCCAGCATGATATTTCCCTAGCTTATGGATAAATGCCCTTTGATCTCAGAGCTAAATCTGTGCTTGCAGACCACATACATCAAATAAAGCTTTGGCTTCAGCATGCACAGAGCACCTTGGATTTGATCATCAGGCATCATACAAGAGGTCCAGTTATCAATAAGTACTTCTTACTACATCGGTCTTAGTCTCCTTGCTTGAAAATGTGTAACTTATTGCAAGATGCTGGACCTATACTTTGCTTACCAAGACAGAAAAGAGATGGATTGGTAGCATGCCTGAGGCTTATCTACCTCTGCTTTTTAATTTTTCTATCCAATCCTTTCAATGGATAGCTTGTTTTACTTTGAAAATAGGATACAACTTTTTTTCCATTTAAATCTCTCTTAGTCTCTTAAGTCCTGAAGCATTAAGTTTGCTACAGTAAGTAGCATGTCAGAACCACTTAGCATTTTATCTTTTCCTTCCCTCTGTTTGACCACCACCTTTCTTTTTTTCTGTTGTAATGTGTGAATTGCAGCCTCTGCAGATCACTGCATTCTCAAATCACCTGTAAAGACTGGGCTATTCATTCCCAATTTCTATTGATTCAAATGCAGTTCGTGCAGCTGTCTGGTGTAAATACATTAAGCCATAATCTGATCTATCATTCAGGTGCAGCACCTCAATGTCTAAGCACGTGTGCTTGCTCAGTAGGCTTGGATGATTTATGGCAAAGGTAAAAAATTGTATCTTGAAAATGTTTCTGGTTTTGTGGTCAAGCAGTCAGCATGTTTCAGATGCTTGGGTTTGTTTTCCATTTGGGTTACCCCACTGGAGGGTATGCATTTTTACCACATTGAGTATCTTATTTGCAAACGTTTTAGGTAACTTTGCTCCACAGCAGTCGTCTCCTACCTTCTGGTACAGGATCACATGATATCCTTTCATTTGTATAGAATTAATGGTTGCACACGATGATCCCAAGGGTCTTTTCCAACCTGATCTTGTGAATTGAGTTTTGAGTTTGTTTTTTCGTTTTAAGGTGCGTGCGTGTGGTAGAGGACATCTGCTTAATAGGGTTTTTTGCTTAATAGGGTTTTTTCCCTCACTAGGGTGTGAATGCCATCTTCCAAACTCCTGGTTTGCATTTCTCACAGTGTTTCTCACAGCTGTTAGTAGCAGGAGAAAAACCGAGAAGTGATGGAGTATCTTTTTGTGAAGGTGGTTGGACTTTTAGCCTGTTCTACGTTCCTGCATATAGAGAATTTGGGGCTTCGTGTTTACTGATGCTTCATGTTTATTTATCTGCCTAATGCAGAGGGTAAATTTCAAATGTTTCAGATTTTAATGGTCATCTTGTACTGGGTAAAGTAAAACTAGTCTGAAGCCACCTGCATTGTTTCCAGCCTTTGTTGGCAAGTGCAAAAGACAGAGTCACAGAACAGGTTTCAAGGTTGCATTAGGTTTATTTTTTTTAATGAATGGGCTAAATGAATGAATGCCATCATCTCTATCAGCAAGGCCTTGTTTCTGTTGAAGTTTGAGCAGCTGCCTCAGCACTAAGTGGCACGCATAGCTATGCCTGAAGCCTTTGAGGGTGATCTTTAATGCGCTACGCATTACTTAACAAACCATTTTACAAGGCATCATTCAGTAACGTTTGAGGATTTGAGTAGGTCATCAGGAACACTGAAGAGACAAAAGGATGTTTCTAGGCTTAGTCATCTTGTGTTGGCATTGACCCAGTTTCATTAGAGATAGTGATGCAACTCTGTCTCGCTTTCAGTTTCCTTTCAGCCGACTAACGACAGGGCTTTCTGTCTAGAATTAAAGCAGCCAAGCCTTTCAGTAGTGTATTGCCTGCATTGTGAGTCGTAGTTAGGTTTAGGTATTGACAGGATTGAGATGTATGTGACATTTCATGCGACTGCTTTTGCAGAGCCAGTTCTAGCTTTTTAGGATTAGAAAGGGATGAGCTCATCCAGGTCAGTATGGCTTCAATTATAAGCCAAGATATGTAGGTATCTTATCATGTGTTTTTGTGATAAATGATGTTGAAGGCTTCTGAGAGCGTGAAGCTGGATCAGCTTTTAAAGCTATGCCAGCAAGAAAAACCCTTGTAATTAGTGGTTGATTTCATAGGCTCTTGGCAGTAATGTACCTACGAATATTAATTGTTTGTGATTGCACATCAGGAAGAGATGCTGGCTTTGGAAAGCTTTTTTTCAGGAACAGGTAAGTGTTTTGAAGGTATTGGAGTGATTTGCTTTCGGCTTTGTTTGATAAAGACTGAATGTTTCATCAGTAGCAGGGTAGGATATCTATCATTCAACTTCCTTTGGAAGAGTCGTACAGATTTTAGTTAACTGGTGACAGGTTTTTTTTAAACTGTTCTTGGAAAGTCTGTCTGTGCTACTAAATTAAATTATTTAAAACTAAAAATACCAATAAAGCTCATTTCTGTCACGTCCATATTTTGAAACAAAGATGTTTTCCATCTACTTCAACATAACAATATGCATCTGATACCTTAGAAGTGCCAAATATGACCAAAAAATTATTCCTTGGCAGCAGTTCAGCGTGTAAGGTGGAAAACTTGATTCAGTCAGCACTTGGCTAATGATAAGCTTGTTTTGTTCACTGTGTATGTTACGGTTTGATAACCTGTTACCAACATCTCTTTTCTCATGTTCCACCAGATTTCTCACTAAACAATGTCAGGAGACTGTAGGGGATGTTTGAAAAGTGGTTTTGTTACTGATTGTTGCATACAGGCCGAGGGAGGTTGGTTGCCTGTCTGTTACAGGATACCAGATGATCTGTGTTGTTCCAGTTAAGTTCACATGACTGTAGGAGAGTTGTGACCAAATTGTGTGTGGTTTTGCAGTTTGAGAAATTGTTTCTCAGTGTCAAACCCAGTAAAGCCTAAGTAGGATATATGGGGAACTTAGAATAGTGGTGTCTCTATAGATGCTGAATACCAATAAATAACAGTGCAAGTTGTGAAAGACATTAAATATTGTGTATAAATGGATATTATTAATTGAACTAGGCTGCTGCAGAAATGCCTATGTTTGTGTCTGTACATAAATTGTAAGAAATACTTGACATCAAACTCTGTAAACTAAATTGGCTTGTTCAGTCTTAAAAATTCATCTTCCTACTTCAATTTTTCAACATTTCTAATAGCAAATGTAGCTATGCTAAACTGTAAAGCAGATCTAATTTTTACCCTGATCTTAAAGGTACTTCCTGTGGCTGTAAACGTGCTGTCTTAAAATGTGGTAGATATGATTTGTACTAATTTAATCTGATTTCCTCCTTTTTTTTACAGGTGGTCTCCCAGATAAGAAGTTTGAGGTAGATAAACGAGCCATGAATCTCGGGGATTTTAATGATATGATGAGAAAGGATCGGTCTGGGTTCCGTCCACCTAATTCCAAAGACATGGGAACTACAGATAGTGGGCCTTATTTTGAGAAGGTGAGAGAAGTATCTCTAGATAAATTAATAACAACCTCTGTGTTCAAGGTCCCGTTTTCTTACCCTGCTCCTCTGGAAGTGCTGAAAATTCAGTAACCTTGGACAAACTCAGTAATAAAAGTTGGGGGGGAGTTATGTTTGTAGAATGAATGTGCACATGAAACAGAGGTGTCAGGTGTGCATAGACAAATGATATTGTCTGGAGAGAATAAGGCTTTATATTCTAGAACAGACTGCTCTTGATGTGGACAGAATGAAATTGTTTTCCTCGGAAGGTAGCAATGAAATTAGTTACAGGTTTCATCATAATGAGTCTATTGGCTACTCACTACAATCATCTACTGTAAAAAATTGGTTTAGGTCTAAGTAAACATAAGTAATCACAGTCTACCAGTTTTTTTCTGCTTTCATGTCTGTCACTTATTGGAAACACCCTTTCTAAATTCCACAACCCCTTATGCTGTATGTCCGTGCACTGTAAGCTTCTGTATGACATCTGTTTCTCTGTGACATCTGTTGTACGTTACGGTAGCGTTTCTTTCCTCTTCTTGCATGATTTAAATAGAAACTTTCACTGTTGTTATCAAACATTACTTGGTTTACGTTATGAATTGAAGAGTGTCCAATAGTGTGGATTTTTGTAATACAGTTTAAGTTTACCACATACAAAGTGAAAAGATATTTGATTGAAAAATTCTGAAGGCGTGTTACTGTCAATGTATTGTAACTCCTCCATTTTGGGGTAACAGGCCAAAAAAGCAGTTTTGTCACCTCCCCCTGGTGGCCTAATGAATAAATGCCACTAGCAGATCTAGTGCGTTCTTAACAAACGATCTTCGTAGGTGTGTGCTAATGTTAGGAATTCATTCAGGATTTGTTTGTTTCTGTAGTGGTCCCAGCCACTGTCGGAAACTTCACTTCGTGAGAGTTCAAAATGTATTTTTAAACAGAAACCTTTAAGAATTTGATGAGCTCCTTTGACCAAAATCTTAATCGTCAAGTGATCATTTGAGTCAGAAGTTTTGTCCTTGTAATTGCTATTACAAATTAACTTTGCTTCTTCCTAGTCACTCACCGTCCCTCTTTCTTTCCTCTTGCGTTCTGTTGCTTCACTAACCACCTCCTGCTGTTGGCTAACTGCTGCTTCAGCTGACTTTGCCTTTCTCCAATCAAGATGGGTGCCTTGGGGATGAGGCTCCCTGCTCTCCCTTCTCCCCTTCTCCCAGCTACAAGCTGTCTCCCTCTGGTTCCACACTATCCAACGTCGGCCTTGGGGCAATCGGCTCAGGGCTCAGTCCCCAAAACTTCGCTGCTAGACAAGTAAGCAGGCCACCTTATAAGATACCTTGTTATAAGGCTGCAACCTGGGCTTAATCCTGGTTAGTTGGTTGCTCGCATTTGTTTTCCTACTAAAGAAATTGATATTGTTAATGTCCATTTCAGCTGTATTAGGCCATAGAGAATCAATCCACTTTGGTGCCTATCATCAAAATGTATTTCATCTGTCTTGTTGGCCTCTTACTTCCCAAATCACAGAGCAGCAGCAAATAGATGTGCTTTTCAGAAGTCATTAAGTTAGTGGCAACCTTTATATTTTAATTTCTGCTTTAAAACTTAGGTAGAGGCTGTTGATTTGCCCCCCCACCACCAACAGTGAATTTTTCCAGACTTCACCTGATGACCTTGTATATAGAAATATGCCTTTACCAATGATTTTTGCACTGTGCCTGTTCCCTTCTCCTTTCCCCACAGCCCGGAGGAGGGATTGATTTAGCAGCCTTTAAAAAAATCTTGAAGTAGCAATATTTTTGCTCTACATGAAGGGGAACGGTGGGAAAGAAATGAAGTGGCTAACTGCAGTTTGGAAGAATTTGTCTATTATATTTAGCATTTGCTAGAACGCAATGTCACAGCAATACCAGGGAATGAAAGAATAAAACTTAAGTATTACAGGTGGGCTAGCTTATGTAGTCACATGCCTAACATTATGGATGTTATCTTTGTGTTGTCTTTCTGTTTCTGTGTGACACAAATCAGTGTTGAACATCAAATTTAAGTCCAAAATTTGCAGGCACGTTCTTGAATTCGATGTGCAGGGCTCAGCTGAGTTCTACAGGAGGGCTGAAAGTGTAGCTGCAGCTTCAAGCCTTTCAAAAATTTTAATGTGTAGTTGACTCTAGTCAATTATTTCCAGAATAAAAACTCTTGCCTCTTGGGATTTTTTTGTTTATACTCCTGTGTGCTTAGTATGACATCTTGAGTTGCTTCTGAAAGGGAAGATAACACTAAGGAAGTGAAATGTGATATAGGTGAATGAGACAGTTCAGAATGCTGCCAGTGTAGGAGCAGGATGAGAGACTTCTGTTCTAGCAAAACAGTAGTGGAGGATGCATGGAAAGTTTATGAAGTCCTGGTATATAAGGGAACAAAAGGTTTTGGAGAAGGCCTGCGCAGTCCCCTTTTGGAAGAATGATGGATTTATTTTGGGTACAGCAGAGAGAACAGAGAATGATAAACATACTGTTTAGACCCTCAGGTATCTGAAGGTCATAGGCATTGTGATATACAGCAGAAGATAGGAAATTCTGAGGGCCTTAAAAAGACAGAATCGTGGCACATAAGGGCTTTTTGGAACACGAGCTTCAGCTTTTAGAATCAACAGCATGCGACTGTTAGTGTAGGAGACTGTCCATAATGTTTCCTCTGGCTTTTGTTGAAAGATGCTACAAATAAAGACAGTCTGTTCAGAGGCTGAAATAGTGAAACATAATCATTCGTTTTCTTTGCTCGTCTTCATGCAGTAGGGTTTATTATTACAGAAGTTGCTTATAAACAAGTAAATACTTCTCATTAAAAAAAAATTCAAACAGCAAGTATTCTTGTGTTAGAAAATAAATCACTGGCAGAAAAAAACCCCATTTTTTTCTCTCTCAGAAAATTTTCTGCTCTTCAGTTTAGTGGGAAAAAAGGAAAATAAAAACATCCCAGTCCAAACTGATGAAGTTTTCACATCAGAAGGAAAGGTTTTTTTAACAGAATTTTAGAATTCTTATTTCAGTTAGTGAAAGGCCTCTAGAGTAAGTAATAGGCTTATGAGTGATAACTCAATAACCTACTCAGAAAAAATACCTGATTTTTCTAAACTGATGGTCCAAAATTCTTGTTTAACACAGTCTTGCCATACTTTTAAGCCAGTGGAATGTCTTTTTGAGCATCTTGTTTGTACTCAAAATTTCCGTTTTTCAACGTTGAAGTACAAAATATAAAACATTAGCTTTGTCATGTACTTTCAAATAAGTGGATAAACATGACTTTTCAGTGTAGAGCAGAAAGAGCCTACATCTTGAAAACATAAAGCAGCAGCTTTAATCTAGATAGAACATTACTGATTTAGGGCAAACATCTCAGTAATTCCAAGAGTACTCAAAAGTCAGCACTTGCCTCACTGTTGATATGTAGTTAGTAGCATAGAAATCCATTATCCTGAAAGATTCATCTTCTCACTACTGCTTTAATTTTGTAGGGTGGCAATCATGGTTTGTTTGGAAACAGCACAGCACAATCGAGGGGCATGCACACACCAGTGCAGCCACTAAATCCTTCCCCCAATATCCGGGCGCAAGTGCCTCCCCAATTTCTTTCTCCCCAGGTAAGGAATTTATAGTAACTGGTTGCTTGTAAAAGTAGAGCTACAGCCTTCAGAGCATATCATTGAGGTTACTTAGATACCTATCTTAGTCTTGACTTGATGTGAAGAAATTGAAAACTTAGATAAAAATTTAAATTTCATAGTGCTTAAAACCCAGTGCAGAAGGATGAGCCTTCCTTCTTATTCCAAGGCATTTGATGGTAAATGCTTGTTAGCAGTGTTTTTAAACCCCAGAATGGATTCAGGAATCCCATGTCTTACATAGGCTTTCGCAAAGTGTTTTAAAAACAACCAAAACAAAAAGTTGAAAAAACAGTCTGGCAGGTGGTTTAATTTTTTTCAAGCAGTCTTGTCATATGCTTCCTGCCCCCCTGAAAGAGGCTGGGTGAAGGGCTACACGTTGCATTTACATTGCAGAGCTCTAATACTTCAGGGTCTCCAGATGCACGAGTTTAACTTCTGCTTTGGAATTGGTGAAGACTTACGGAGATTCTCTTGAATTCTACTTGTGTTACTCTCAAATAAAGCAGGGAGAAATGGGGGGAATTCTTCTCCACCTACTCCTGTCTTTTACTATAGCTTATTCAGCATACAAAGAGATTAACTCTTCCTATGAGGCACTGTTTCTTTGCTCCAGTGACTGCCTGAATGCCTTTCTTTTCCCTTGTTAAGCAGTACGTTTTTAATGTCATAATACAGTACTGTGATTACTGGTTAGCTGCATATACATATATATATATATAAGCATTTTAATTTAGTGCAGTGTTTAGCAACTGACTGGTTGGGGGAGGAACCTTTTTGTGTGTGTCTGCATCTGCACGTGTAATACTGTATATTGTCAATCGAGTGAGGTACTCACTCAGGTCATAGACTGTGCATGTTTAAATGTGATGTGTTAATACTTCTGTAATGTCTTTCCCAGCTCACCATTTAGGATTGGTGTCGTACCTATTCCGTTATAGAAATACATCTGTGTCACCATCATATCTCATAGCAGTGCGTTTCTTGAGGATATGTAATTGGTTTCCATGCAGGTTTCAGCCTCCATGCTCAAACAGTTTCCCAACAGTGGCTTGAATCCTGGGCTTTTCAATATGGGCCCCCAGCTTTCTCCACAACAAATCGCCATGCTGAGCCAGCTTCCACAGATTCCCCAGTTTCAATTAGTAAGTACCTCTGCGAGACAGACTGTTTATAGATTGTCTACTGAGTTTTCTTATGTTTGTTCTGGTTCTGTTCCATTCTACTGATCTTGTGCTGTTTTTGTACAAGTATTCCCTGTTTGTTGTACAGGAAAACACAGCCCTGTTAGAGGGCAGCACATAAACTAAACAGACCTGTGTAATTGTTGTGGCTGTTGCAGTGGGTTAGTTAGAGTTCTAAGCAATGTCTTTGTACAGAAAGCAGCCATTTGTTGATTTTTAATGGTGTTTTCTTCAGATCTGTAGCTATAGTGATGGTAGTAAAGTAGGTGCTAGTAATATTTTTGCATGGTATTAAATTAGAAACAAGTGAAGGATGTAGTATTCTTCTAACGCGTTTGTTGTCATTTTGAGTGTGTGGAATGAGAAACCGTTGACCTAAGTTCTGAGCAAAGCATTTTTGCTTTATATTTTATTTTATAAATTATATTATATTTTGCTTGATGAGCTCTGTATTTTCACTCTTCTCACCTCCACTTATCTTGTAGGCATGTCAGCTCCTCCTTCAACAACAGCAGCAGCAGCAGCAGCTGTTACAGAGCCAGAGGAAATTATCTCAAGCTGTGCGACAACAGCAGGAGCAACAGGTGGGACCCTGCTTTTATCAATTGTACAAAGTGTGCTGGGAAGATGCAGTCTGCAGCAAAGATGGCACTGGCTTTAGTAACGTGACCTTCTCCCTGCGGTCTGCACTCTATTCAGCTTGCACTTCTCGGAGAGCGAGGTCCTTTGGATCAGTTTCGGGTCACTGTTTCTTCATGTGTACTGGAATTCTGTGTTAGGGTATATACAGTTCTGGGGGTTTTTTCATTTGCAGATTGCTCGTATGGTGAGTGCCCTCCAGCAGCAGCAGCAGAGGCAGCCTGGCATGAAGCATTCGCCATCCCACCCTGTTGGGCCTAAGCCACATTTAGACAGCATGGTACCCAATCCTTTGAATGTGGGTGTCTCAGATTTACAGACCAAAGGGCAAATACCTGGATACGGTTCAGGTAAGTGCTCTGTGGAAAGCAGTTGATGCACTGCTTATAGTTACCATATTAACATGTTCATTGCATTACCGTATTAAACAGCTATAGAATCATCAAGGTTGGAAAAGACCTTTAAGGTTATGTCTGGGTCCAGAAATTAGTAATTTCTGTATAAGCTTAAGAGCAAGGCTTATGACAGGTGTCAACTCTCGACCAAATTGCATTATTTTTCATTACATGGGAATAAGACAAACCTATTAAAAAAGCATGTCTTGGTGGCATACTTGCCTAACGAGCTTATTTGGAAATTACCTGTTTATTGAACATGTCATGTACTACTGTTTGAAGATACTTAAACCAAAAAGTGGATGATAATGGAGTTCTCTTTGCTTCACAGGCTTTGGCTCAAGTGGCATGGATTATGGCATGGTGGGAGGGAAAGAGGCTGGAACAGAATCCCGCTTTAAGCAGTGGACTATGATGGAAGGGCTGCCCTCTGTGGCTTCACAAGATGCCAATATCCACAAAAATGGTGAGAAGGGGACTGCTTATTTTGGGAATGTCCTCGCAATAACATCTTGCCAGAGGTGAAATAGCTCAGATGAAACTATGCTTCAAGTTAGTGAATGTCTTATGTCACCAATATGCTTCTTAACTATTTTTTGGTTTAGTATACTGTACTTTTAAAGATCCCAACCTTTCCTGAGTGTAAATATGTATTTTTAATGCTTCAGGTGCAATAGTGCCCCCTGGAAAGGCTCGCGGAGGATCGCCCTACAACCAGTTTGATATAATTCAGGGCGACCCACTAGGTGGCCACGCAGGCCCTGCTGGTGATAGTTGGTTACCTGCCAAATCTCCACCAACGAACAAGATCGGAAGCAAATCCAGCAACGCCAGCTGGCCTCCAGGTATTACATAAGGGCAGGGGTTATGTCCTAGCTTTCGAGCAGATGTGCTGGGGCCTTTCCTCATCATGCTTTTTAAAGAACCACTGCAAGGAAAATACTTGCTTGGCCTATCTCGTGTTGGTTGGTTGTTTTTATTTCTTCCACTTCTGATCAGAACATAAATGTGGAATTTCCAGTAAAAAAATTGCTGGGCTAAATAGGAACTAACAACTGAATCGCTAGAATAGTATTTGGTCTTCATTAGGTGAACTCTTGTCTTCTGTAGTTTGGTAACTTTACATTTACAGAAATTTCACCTGAACACTGATTCATAGACTGCACAGTAGCAGCTCCCTCAGCTTGTGTGGATTCCTTATTTGCGTTGTGTTAGAATTTTTACACCCTGTGTAAGCCTGATTTGTAGCCTGGAATCAGAAAGCAAAAGATCGGAAAGCTTGATGATTTTTTTTGTGTGTGTGATGGTGGGAACAGGATTTTCTTGCCTTGACCTTTTGTATTTTTTTGTAACACGAACTTCTGGCAATTACTTACAAATAGGATCCGTTGCGGACCCCAGGGTTTTCTTTGCCAGCAGTATTGGCACAATATGTATAAAACGTGTGCGCTGTGCTGTTGCGGTTCCCCTTTGCTCATGTTGTGTAAAGGATAGAAGGGTGTTAACCATGTTTCAGTACTGCTCAGCAATCTTGTGGCTTCAGTAGAAGTTTCTTGCCTTTAAGTCTTTCTTTAAGTCTTCTAGAGTTTCACTGGCAGAATGTTATTTTTCTGCTCAAGAACTCAAGCATCTAGGAAGAATACATATGTATTTGATAACACATATAATCTTCTATATAAAACATTCGTTAAACACAGAGTGGTGTCCTTGAAGTTGCATGGATTCATCACCAGTGATGTTCGGCAGATTGTGGATGCTGTGATTTTTGGGGTTTTCTCACTGCCTGGAAGACTTATATTGCAGGAAAACATTCCTAATTGCAAATCTGCTGCTGTATTGTCCCCACAAGCACAAAAAAAGTAGAGGTGCAGGTACATCTCTCAGGTAAACCAGTAGCACAGACCTTGCATCAGAAAGCCTAGGAATCTGTGTGAAAGGTACAACTGCAGGAAACCTACCAAAAGTAGTTAAAGCTTTTTGGGGGGGAACCATTCAGTGTCTAATTCTAGCAAAAAAAATGTTTTCTAACGAGCTAACAGAGTTAGAGAATGAATTATCTCAAGGACATCCGCACACCCATAATATTTCATCTCACTGACTGCTCTCTGTAGAGGCATATTTGCATTACATTTTTGTCAGCATGGTTGTTCAGCACTGAGCTTGAGCTGGAGTTACTGTTCCTAATGCCAGAAACTCCGTAAATGGAAATTTTATCAGGACCTCTCTCGTAGACTCACTTCTTGCTGAACTTTTCTTTAGTCACCATTCCCCTATATAATACTGAGAAACACGGTACTGCTTGGAATGTTAGGAGAGGGATGAGGATCAGCTCTGCTGTGTTTCCAGAGTGTGGAGCTCTGGCAAGATTCCTGGTACCGAAAGGTGGTTGCAGAAGTGAGAAATGGAATAGCTACTCTTTGTCCCTCATTGATATCATAGAGCTTCCTTAGTGATACCTGCAGTCTCACTGTCAGTGATAAGTAAAGTTTTTGCTGTTGCTGACTGCCTCACCACTGAGAGACAACAGCTCTGAGAGTTCACAAATTGTCAACACAAACTCTCACTGGGATCACCAGTACCGCCCCTAATTTCTTCTGTAAGTGAATGGCCCATGACTGATTGCAGATGTTATGTAGCAGGTCGTGGATTTTGGCATGTGGCTTTTATGCAATTATACCTGTATTTCTAGCCCTCTCTTATGATGCCCATAGGCTACTGGGACAAGTGCTACTGTCCCATAACCATCAAACACTTAAACTGTCTCGTAGCCTCTCTAGCTTCTGGCTTTCTTGAGAAGGAGAACTTAGCTGAAATCATGATCCACTTTATCAGCACTCCTGATGAAGAATAAAGATCCAAAATTATTTAATTTTAAACTGTAGGTCCTTTTTCTCTGCAAGCTTGTCCATGCGGCCCACTGTCAGTTCCTGCCATGGAGATAAATTTTTTCTTCCTAGTGTTGGAAAATAAGTTGTTAACAAAAATGAGTTTACAAGAGGGAAACCTTTTGAAATAGGTGCATTTTTCCTTTGAATGAATACAGTGGTCACTCAGCATTCACCCTGACTACACCTTTCGCGTTTTCCTCCTCAAATGCCATCTGCTGCAGAAATTCTGCCGTTCAAGAGAGCAGTATTGTTCAGCACAAAGATAAATGAAGTGGTGCCCAGTCAAACTGATATCACAGCTGGAGGTGAGAGCAAGTTTTGCTGCATTGGTGAGAACTGTATTTTTTGGTTATGTCACACAGACTTGCATACCTAGCTAATACTAGACTGTAATTTTCCAGTTCAAGAGTAGTTCAGTCATGTACTGCAGGCAGACTGGCCTGGATGTGTCTGTCATGTTCTTCCTAATAATCTTATGTTTGAACTTTTTGAGAGGACCGTACAAATACCAGTGGAGAAATGCACTTCATGGGATTTTTTTCTATCTGGAAATAAAAGAGCAGGGAGAGTTGATGAATATGCATGAGAATAACTATCAGTCCCAAAGGGTACTTTGGAAGTTTGTCAGTATGCTGAAGTTGAAGGAAAACTTTCCAGACTGGGGTTATATTGACAAGTGAATGTGTTTGTATAAAATATGCCTCATCTCTGGAGCCTTTTTTGAATATTCCTTAACACTTTGAGAGCTTGCTCTATGCACTTAACTTTCAGTCTCACCAATTCTTAGGAATCTTTACAAAGGCAAGACTTGGATTTATCCTTTTTTGGAGTTTTTTGGGTTTCTTTGTCAGAACAGATGATCTTTTGACTAGACCCAAGAGTTGTGTTGCTTGTTCCTGTTTGTCCTGCTTGTCAGAGGATTGCAGTATTTTGGCAGTAGCTGAGCAGATTCCTTCCATGATACAGTGATGATTGCTCCTACTGTTAAAAATTATGATATCTGATATCCTAGACTATTTTGTGGACTTACTAAAGCCTGGGAGATGTGACTGAGGCTTAAAAAAAATCACGAAGGCAGTGAACAAGATAAATGCAGATTTGTAATCCTGCAAATCCTGGAACATTAGAACCATGGTGTGAATGTTGAACTCAAAAGAATATAAATTTTCAATAGATGAGAGCTTGCCTTTTTGTTTGTTTGGTGGTGTGGTTTGGTTTGTTTGGTTTGGGGTTTGTTTTTTTGTTTGTTTGGTGGGGGGTTTGTTTGGTTTGGTTTGGTTTTTTCTTCCATCAGGCATGGTAAACTTCTGGAATGTGCTGATTTTAGAGTTTCTAGAGACAGATTATACTAGCCAGTTGGTTGGATAAACTGGTGGAAAAAGCAGTTTCAGAAGCAAGTGCTGGCAGATAGGTGGTATTTCTGATGTCCTAGATAGAAGGGCTATGGATGCTGGGGGAGAGTGAGGGCAGTAGCCTACAGGTAGTGTCCAGGTTTGTGTTCTTTCTGTAAATGTTACCTCTCCTACCACTGCTAGCAGAATATTGGGTTAGGTGGACCACAGTTCTGACCCAATGGGACATTTCTGATGTCTTCTCTGAGATTCTCCTGTCAGTGCATTATCACAATCTAACACTGCCCTTGCTGTGCCAGTTGTTTGAACCAGCAGGGTCACATTTTCTTCTGTATTTGTCTGTGAAAGTCATGGTCTTGACTATGCTTCTTCATTACAAAGGTGATTGAAATGAATCCTTCTGTGCTAGATTCACCCTACATGGTATCATTCCAGAGAGCACATCCTGGATCCTACTTTCAATCACAGATTTTTAATTACACTCAAATATTTTGTCATTAATTATTTCAAAACTTCAGATTGTGAATAAATGTATCATTCCACTTCCTGGACTTGTATCTGTAAGGAATGAATCTGCTACCTCAGCACTCTTTTTCCACTCTATTAAAATTGTCACATAGTATCTGAAGCTTCTTTACTTCTTTTTGTGTTTGGCTGTTTCATATCACTGCTTCCAAAACTGACCACAGCACTTGATTCATTGAACATTTCCTCAGAGAAGGAACTAAGTTACTGATCTTTCTTACAGCAACTGGAGTTTTCATATGTTAGTACTTTATATAACTCATCCTCTGACCATAAAAATCTGGCATGCCTGGAGCTTATTTGAAAGGAAACTAAAGCATGATATGTATATTCCATCTCATTGTGAAGCATGAACAGTGTCAGTGAGTGTGTACATTGCTTTTACCACAAGGCATCTCACCTTAGCATTACCTCAGTCTTGATAGGTAATGCATAACATGTGTGTGTACCTACGGTGTAAAGTGTCAAATGTTTGTGTTTACAAACTCTTAAGGTAGGTAGCCTTTTCTTGAGAAAGGCTTTGCACACGCACTTTGTGTGTGTGCAGACTGTAATCTTATAATATATAATCTAATCTTGTAGATCTTTAAAAATTCATAATGTGTTAAGGAAGGGTAAAACTATGGAAGCCTCATCTCAATGTAGTAAAACAGAAATAGTCAAAAGACTGTCATATGTACTTGCACTACTTTTTTAGTGGTAGACACTACTAGTGGTAGTGTAGACTTGTACTCAGACAGTAGAGATGTATTCAGACACCTGTGGGAGGAAATGTGAAATGGATTTTAGTTAAGGAAAGTCTGGGGTTTTTTTCTGAGGAACAGTGTAGAAGGCAATTATTTACCCCTCTAAAATATCTTCAACATTTACTTCCAGTAAATGGCGTTTCCCTGTTTGCATCTAATTCCTTTTTCCCCTCCTGTCTCAGAGTTCCAACCAGGAGTGCCATGGAAAGGTATACAAAACATTGACCCTGAATCTGACCCCTATGTGACCCCTGGAAGCGTGCTGGGGGGGACAGCCACATCTCCCATTGTAGATACTGACCACCAACTTCTGCGGGACAACACCACAGGTAAAACAGTGAACAACTGGCATGTGATTATTTAAGTCTGATTTTCAAGGATATTCTGATGTTCCTGTCATAACAGGGTAATGGTCTGTTGCATTTGACTAAGAAGGAAGCCTTACGTGCCTTTGCGCTGTGTCTGTCACCTGAAAGCTTGGTATTGGTACAAATCGTGGCTCTCTTGAGGTTTAACAGTATTACAAAAACTCTACAAAGTTGGCTTACTCTTTCCTTTTCCCTTTTGATAGGGTCTAATTCTTCCCTCAACACCTCGCTGCCTTCACCTGGTGCCTGGCCCTACAGTGCCTCTGACAATTCCTTCACCAACGTTCATAGCACTTCAGGTATGCAGGCTCCAAAAGTTACCTGTACAAAGCATTTTCGACTTACTGATTCCTTGTTCTTGTTGCATTTTGAATATTTAGTCTTTCAGTAATTTCGGAGGAACTGAAAATCTGAGCGACTGATCAAATAGTTTTCCTTCTGATGGTAACGTACTCTTTTGTAGTTGCTTGAAAAACTAGACAAGATCCTCTGCCCTTCCTCCTGCCCCAGATACAAAATTCTTAGTTATGCAAACTAAAGAATTAGGGTAGCAGTGAGCAGCAGATAGAAAAGGGAAAAAAAAAAATTAGAAACCAACAAACCAAACACATGCATAATCTGTTGACGTGTTGGGGGAGTGTAATAATTTTTTTAAACATTTTCTCCTGTATGTGTGAATTAAGCAATTACAATAAGGTTAGTCATTTTATTAACTTCAGCTGTAGAGAATTGGAGTGCTGTGAAGGGAGTGTTTTGCATCACCTTTTATAGCACTTGCAATTCCCTGAAACCCAGAGAGAGCGTTTGCTTTTAGTCTTCTGACTCTTAATGGTTGGCCTGTAAATAGTAATTTAGATATCTGCCTCAGGCCCTTGGTAAGATCATCTCCAAAGCTTTCTTGGGAGAAGTGCTTTCTCCACACACTTCTGAGTAGGATGATGGAAATGCTTCTCCAGACAAACTGTTTGAATTTTGGACTTCCACATGCCAGAGTTTTTTCTTGAGACATCATTGTCTTGACAACTACTTAAAACTGAAGTGTGTAAATAGCAGAGGTGATGAACATAGCTGAGAGCTGCATCTGGCCCAAACTCTAGGTTTTTTTTTATGTAACTGCATAAAAGCTATGTTCTTATGTTCTAATAGGGAAATGAGAGGCATGTATCAGCTTCTTTACTTCTGCTTAATTTTTGTCTGGCACGAAAGAAAGTCACAAGAGGAGTTAAAAATGATTGAAGTCATAGTTGAACTGAGGAAATTAGACCACTGCCTGCCACATAAACCGTCTTCTGTTCATCTTGTTAAACTAGAAACCAGCATTTTAGAGGCAGAAAGTGGATCATCCCAATTAGGGATTTGGAGTCTCCTTCTCTAGAGACTTTCAAGACCCGCCTGGATCTGTTCCTGTGTGGCCTGCCTGCATTGGCAGGGGGCTTGGACTCAGTGATCTCCAGAGGTCCCTTCCAACCCCTAACATTCTATGATATCTGTAAAAAAAATGAGTCTAGTGAAAGCAGGGTTTTTTAAGCACTTTTATAGGTTAGTACTTGAAACTTTCTTGCTGTTGACACTTACTCTGTCCTGGAAATACAGTGATGGAACTGTAAAGCATGCTTTTACTTGCTTGAAAGGTTCATGGTCTTGATTCTCAAATGTTCTATTTTGTGACACCCTGGCATATCGTAAACCTGGATTTTTACCCTTTGTTTCAAATAAGTAATTGAAAAACTCTTGTGAGTAGAGCTTAATATGTACATTTGCACACACACAAATTCTGATTAAGATACTTCAAGTGTTTTTTCCCCACAGATTGTCTTGTGTGTGTTCAGTGATTCTCACTACATAACAAAGGAAAAAGAAACTGAGTAGTTTTTACTTATGGTTTGTTTTGGTTTTTTCCCTCGGTGATAAATGTCCCTTGGTGTCAGAAGGTGTGGGAAAATTTGTGGTCTGCCTTAAGGAAAAGTGGTTTAGGAAGAGCTCCCAAATATTTATGACCAATAGTGATGTTTTGGGGAGTGTGTGAATTTTTCTTTATCGGACTTTATTGGAAGGGGTTCTTGAAACGTGTTAGAAATATCCTCTATTGGCCTTAACTTGTCTTAATAGGCATTTGGTAATGATTTCTAGTGAGGGGGAATAAAAATGCTCTATCAAGGTTGTTTAAAACTCCAGCTGCCACACAGCTCAGTGACCTTTTTTATAGATTACTGTTGTGTCAACTCTGTATGAAATTTGTGATTCATGAGAAAGCTTTGGTCTTGTAGGAGGACATCTTTAGGAGGTAACATTACCTTAGACCAAGAATAGTAAATACTCATTTCAGTTCTCTGCAAGTTTTTGTCCCAAAGGAGGTTTGGTTTCATTAAAGATCATTAGTGCTGAAACTTGTAAGAAATTCTCAGGTTCTCAAATGAAGTGTAGTGTGGTCATAAAAGTTGCTGTTCATCTTATTGATGATTGAACGTACTGCAACAGGTTACATCATCATAAGTGATCTAAGGATATTTTTTCATCAACATATGTAAAATAAGCAGATATTAACTTCCACATAGCGTAGCTTTTTTTTAATATGGTAAAGTAGTTGTATGGCTGTGTGCTTTGTGCTTGTCTCTGATAAAAACGTGGTCGAAGGGTACAGTTAATGGCTGGTTTCTTACAAGCTTATCTAATACGTACAATCTATTTAATCTTCTAGCAAAATTCAGTGATTACAAATCGACATGGTCCCCAGATCCCATAGGACACAATCCCACTCATCTCTCCAACAAGATGTGGAAAAACCATATTTCCTCAAGGAACACTACAGGGCTGCCCCGCCCACCTCCTGGCCTGACCAACCCCAAACCATCATCTCCATGGAACAGCACAGCACCCCGATCGGTCAGGGGCTGGGGGGCACAGGACTCAAGGCTTGCCTCTGGTGAGAAGAATCAACTGCTAGCACCATTGATCAGACCTGAGGAGTGTACGTTTTACAGCACTAATGGTTTGGAGGGAAGAAAGTTGAAGTTGTCTGGTACAAGATAAAAAAAAGTTCTTTCTTGAAAGGGAAGTTTGCTGTCAGCAGTTGGGGTGGGGGATGACTGAAAGTGGAGAGTGGAATCTTAAGTCCTGCTGCAGAGAGTGAATAAGTCTGAGAACTGCCAGGAAGTAATACCTACTGCACGGTGGCCTTTGAAGACTCGATGTTTTTTGTGTGGGGGGAAACTCCTTGAAGAGAAACTCTAGCAAAAATTTCATCTTGATGTAAAATGTGAAGAAAGATGTGGTTTTGTTTTCAGGACTGAAGATTAGGCAATTAAATTGTGTTAGCAAGGCTGATAATGCTGTCAAAGATTGAAAGACCTGACTGTAAAGAAAAATCATTTTCTTTATATCAAATCTGTCTTGATTTCTCTGTCTTCCAATTTGCAGCATCTACTTGGAGTGATGGTGGCTCAGTTCGTCCTAGCTACTGGCTGGTTCTTCACAATCTCACTCCACAGGTATTTTCTGTTGTCTCTGGGAACGAGTTTGCTTTACTGTGATGCAGATTTGTGGATTCTTCAGTTGCTTATCTTTGAATAAAATCTAACAGAATCGGAGTTGACAGCCTAGGTAAGATGTATTTCTACTAAACTGGGCTGCAGTCTAGTTTTTCTATTGTAAAGTCTTCAGCTATCTTCAGGATGTTCAGTTTTTGCTACACGGCCATCATAACCTTTCATTATCAAGAGTTTCAGAAAAGTTATGGAACAGAAAGATGTTTCTTCGAAGTGAGGATAAGTTGCCTGACCATAATGTAGAAGGGTTTGTAGCTGTTAAAGAGGCTGTTCTTTGGGATGTTGTCAATAAGAAAGCTGATGTAACTGCCAGTTTTCGTTTTGGTGTTCCCATAGTGAAACCACAGAATGTTTCCATCGTTCCTGCCAAAACAGTCTAGTTAAGGTTATTCCTTCAAGTGTTCTTAGAGCCTGCTTCCATTCAAAATTAATTCTGTGGAGAACCTGGTTTCAGCAATCCCAATTAGTATGCATTCAAGGCTTAGGAAAAGCCTATATGATTATCAGCAGCTCCCTGAGGTCTAGACAGAGTCCCCTATTCAGCAGGGTAATTTGCCATGCTTCTGCTACAGTGTAAGAAAACAGCATTGTGAAAAGAAAAACTCCTTCAAATTATCCAAAATGGCAAACTGTGCTCCTTTCATAGAAAAGACTTGTTTGCCTTGATGTGAAGGAAACAGGGCTGTCGTGATGAAGAGGCACAGTTCTACGCCTCTTTTGTGCAAGGTGGTTCAGTACTGCTTTAGGAATCATTTAATGAAAGAAAAATATATTTTGGAGGTGTTTAAGTTAATAGAAAAGTGAAAGAAGCAGATGATAATTGTCTCTTCTGTAACAGATCCTCTTATTTGTTCATCCAGAACATGATCCACAGTACATTAGAGAGAAGGAAGCGTAAAGATTGAGGTGGATTCAGGGACAGTATCTTCCAAGTTTCTCTATTTTAACTTCATCCATATTTCTGCCCACACACAACTCCTTTTCCCTCATTTGGAGTTACATAATAGGGGGGAAAGGGAGTAGGAAGAAAGTAGCACTTCCTTAAAGTATCTGCACATATGGATCCCATTCGTATGTTCATGTACTTGTGGCATACCAGGAAGGGAATCCGTCTGTACAGAACACCTCCAAGAAGAGCAGTTACTGGAGGTAAGTAACAAGCTGTTAGTGCTGCAGAAGGAATGTAGGCCAAAACTGCTGTGAAAACACCAGTTCAGGAGGAATGAGCATTGCTGGGTTTGGCAGAAGGATCGCTGACTGTTTCTGTGACTTAGTGTTTCATGAACAACAAAGACAAAAAAGCAACAAAACAAACTTTAAACCCCCTTCATTTGAGAAGTGATATTTCCATTTTTGCAAAGAACTTTTAAAAGAACTGGTTGATCTCATTTCTACTGAAATTGAATTGAGTGCTGGAGACTAAGGTATTCTGGTTCCTTTGCTACAAATCCTGATGGCTGAAGACTCTGAGAAGTACCAGCTATGTATAATTACTGAAGCACCTGCCAGTGTAAGGACAGCAATAATGTAAGAAACTCGGTGAGATGGGGAAAACTGGACTCCAGGTACATGTGAGTGGGAAAGAGAAGTCAGATTATTCCATAAAGCAAAGTGAGAAGGCATACTGATGCTGTTTGAAAATTGACTTGTCACCTTTGCTTACTTCTCAGTGCTTTCACCAGTTTTCCTTTATAAGAAGGTTATCTTTTAATTGCTAAAGCTAGGATTGAAGTGCAGTTGGAAAAGTAGCTACAAACACCTGTTTTACCCTGGCTGTTCTTCCTCAGATCGATGGGTCAACCTTGAGGACGATCTGCATGCAGCATGGCCCACTGCTGACATTCCATCTGAACCTGACCCAGGGCACCGCCCTTATCCGATACAACACCAAACAGGAAGCGGCCAAGGCCCAGACTGCACTGCACATGTAAGCAATCCCCTGTGTCCCTTCTGTGTTACTGCATTAGTCATGAACACAAGGCATCTGTCTGGTACTGTGCTTTGGAACCTTAGCTTTTTGGAAGAGAGCTTCATTCATTGGCAGAGGAAGAACAAAAACGTCTTTTGTCTGTGTTCATTGCTGGCATAGACTGGCACATACAGAACTAAGAAGGTGCACACAGAATGGAATTGTGACCAGTGTTCAGCTTACTGTACATTTTTTGCCGTCTTATAAAAGCTTGTGAATTTTTTCACATGAAAATCATTCTTGTATGTGTAACCAGAATGTGTGGAAATCTCCTATAGTTTTGAAATAGACCTGAAATAGCTTACTTGAAAAGCTGCAGGTCTTCCATTTCCTGTTCTTCAAAGGTTTTAAAACTGACTGTGCTCTGGTATATGTTGAAAATGTGAGAGGTTTTGTGACAGAAATATGAGGGCCATTTGGGGAGTAGTGGTATAAGCCCTTAAATTCAGTGAAAACTTTTGAACTATGCAAATCTAATCCTATATTTCATCCGTTCTTCCTCTGTTTTGTGTAAAGATAACACGTGCATTTAGCATTTTAGCTACACCGTATAGGTGCTTTTATTGCTCTTGGTGTTAATGTGCAGTACCTTAGTTTAAATTTAGAAAGGTTTTGTTGCAGGCATAACAGCTGAATGTGGGGGGATTTACCCCCTTATGAAATGGAAGTTCTTGTGCTTTGAATCAGTTTGTCACAGATGAAGTTTTCTGTGTTCAATCCATTGTGGCAAGCCCTTATCTCCTTTGGTTTGGGCACCTAATAGTGTCGTTTCCGTGCCTTCTGAATCTCTTTCCCTTACATTCCAACTCTAAATTTTGTTATTATTCTTTTTTCTCCCATCTATCTTTGTGTTTCAGGTGTGTGTTGGGAAACACTACCATCCTGGCTGAGTTTGCCACAGACGAAGAGGTTAGTCGCTTTCTGGCACAAGCTCAGCCCCCTACACCTGCAGCAACCCCAAGTGCACCCACAGCAGGCTGGCAATCCCTGGAGACAGGACAGAACCAGACAGATCCAGTTGGACCTGCATTGAATCTCTTTGGTGGGTCAACGGGGCTTGGGCAGTGGAGCAGTGGCGGCGGCGGTGGCAGCAGTGGGGGTGATCTCACTGGCCCTTCATTGTGGGGGCCCCCAAGCTATTCTTCAAGCTTGTGGGGGGTCCCAAGCGTAGAGGATCCACACAGAATGGGCAGCCCTGCTCCCTTACTACCTGGAGACCTTCTGGGAGGAGGGTCGGATTCAATCTGAACTTAGAACTTTCAACTCTGACCTCGTGACCTTTTTTGGAACAGCAGCAGCACTAACTTGACCTTCTCGTTTTTTTCAACTTGCAATAAATACATTTATAAAAGGAAAAAAGAAAACAGAGAGAGAAAAAAAGGTGGGTCATTGACAGACTGTCTGAGCACATAGTTGCCTCCCTTATATAACTTCAGTTTTTTCGTTTGGAATATGAATCCAAAAAGAGAACATATCACTCTTGAAATACTTGAATCATGAACGCCAACCTAGAAAGACAATGTGAAGCAAGTACACATACCATTTAAATTTAAACACAAAAAATTAAAAAAATTAGTTTCTAGTTTTTCACTTTTTCATGTTATACGGAAGTTGTTGCTAAGAAACATATATACTGAAAAAATAGCTTTTTAACTTTGTTTGCACTGGGTGTGTTTCCGTCCTTAGGTCTACCATGTTGGGTTGGAGTAGGGGAAGGGTTCAAATGAAAAAAGGGGGGGGGGAGGGGGGCAAGACTTGACGGAGCCTCACTTTAAAAACAAAACAAAAAAAAACCTAAAAAAACACAAAACACATCAAAAAAAAAAAAAAAAAAGAGAAAAAGGAAAAAAAAAAAGAAGCAAAAAAAAAACAAAACACCAACACTTTGTGATTGGCTGGTTGATTAAGTACCAGTGTGTTCTGGCACATGTAACTGCCCACGTGTGCTTGTTTCTGTGTGAGTGTGTGTGCACATGTTAGTGTGTGTGCATTTTTTTCCTCTATATAATCTAGAAACGCTGCATTGCTGATGGTCTGCGGGCTGGCTGGCCATCTGCATGTCTTGGTTCTGAAATCAGGACAGGCATGGTGGATGGAGTCCCTGTGGCTGAAGCAGAATCCAGTCGGGCTGGATTAAAATTTGTCAGTAGGTTTTTTTTCTAAATTGATTTTAGCAGGGTGCTATCTCAAGTCTACAGATCATACTGAATGGGTAGTTGCTTCCTAGCCCTTGTTCTAACCCTGTGGTAGAGCAGAACACTGCCATATCCAAAGGATTTGGTGAGAGGGGAGCCAATGTTGTCTTTTGAGTAGCAGTGTATTTATTTATTTATGTCTGCATGTGGGGTTTTTGTACTGAGTAAACCCTAGAATGTTATGTAATGCAAGCCATTTTTTTTCATCCAACAAGGGAAAAGAGGTGAGAAGAGGACATAGCCACACGAAAAATGGCAAAGAGAAATGTTCTTATTCAGTCTCTTGAAAGCTTGAGTAGCTTTAAAAGAAAAAAAAAAGTCTTTTCTCCCTTAAACCTAAACAGGCACCCATACTCATTCTTGAAGAATCAATCAAAAGCTTGAAAGTCCAGCCCAACTATAAATTAGCTTTTTAATTGATGGACTGCTTGTATTAAAACTGACAAAAAGTAAATTGTGTCAGCAGATTGCTGTCCGGCCTCTGCCTCCTCTCCTGAAGCACATGCAGCTGCCTCCTTTCTGCGTCCTTCCTGGTGAGCGTTACCTGTGCCAGGCCTTGGTGTATTACAGCACCAGACCATCACTGACAGAAACGTTTACTTACGAATGTTCTTAAAACCAGTGTGTACTTCAAACGTTTCCTTTCGTTTCTCTGTGTTGTGTTTTCTCCTGTGTACGTGGTTTTGCTTAGGGAGGTATATAACTAGCAAAGACTTTTTTTTTTTCTAAAAAAAGTATTGCACCTTTTTGTTTTTTGTTTTTACTTTTTTTCTGTACTGTTGCTTTTTAATTTCTGTATTTAAGGAAAGGTTTGGGGTTTGTTTTTTTTTTTTTTTTAGCATCAGTGTAGTAGTACTCTGGGCAGGATCGGGGTGACCTATAATCCACAGTGATAGCCAGTGTGTGCGTGCATGTGTACGCTGGGAACAAAACTTTCGAGACCTGTTGTTGTGAAAGGAGTTGTAGCAGACCTGAAGGAACATCCCTTGACACAAAGCAGGAAGTCTTTTGGGCGGTGTGGGACTGGGAGATGAGGGAAGAGAGATGCTGGTACTTTTTCCATAAGTGCTAGGAATTCCCTGTGGTGTTGTGTAGCTGTTACACTGTCTAACCAAGTGCCGGCATTCTGTACCAGCATGTACCTGTCCATTCCAGCCCTCAGCGCGAGCAGTGCTCAGGCTTTGGTACCTGGGGGGGGGGCACGGATAGGGGAGTCTCTTCAGCGTTTTCATTGAAGGAATATGAAAATGTCTAATACATTTAATTCTAAGTGTGAGTTGGGTGGGGAGAAGCAAAAGCAGATTGACGTAACGTTAGGGGTGTGCGTGTGCGTGCGTGTGTGTGTGCCTGGGTGTCGGGGTGGGAGGGAAGGGCTAGGGAGTTGTGTGGCTTTTCTTAATTCGCCCTTTCTATGTAAACCCAATGTCACAAGCAAGACTGACTGAGGGAAATGCTGCATATACACATGCCTGTAGATTTGTATGCGAAGTGTCACGTGACAAAAAGTATGAGTAGGTTTGTATTTGTTTAGTAAACTGGAGTGTGCAGCATACTCTGGCCCCTTCTGAATATACTTTTCTATCACTTCTCCTCCTCCTTCATCCATCCATCCCACTATGCACAAAGAAACAAACTGCTTTCTTCCAACTCCTGCTTGCTAGTTCCCCTCACACGCAGGCATCTACAAAGCTTTGTTTCTGATAGTCCTCTGCTCAAAGACCAGCCACGCTTGGACACGCAGAGCAGGTTCTTAGAAGTCCTGTGCCAGCAGTACTTCCTAGTGAAGCACCTTTGGCCCAAGTAAGCCAGTATCCATTCTGTCACGTGATTTGCTATACATGCTGGTTCATTGCTGTGTTCCACCCTCACTTCTCTCTCCCAACCTGCCCTAAGGTCCCTTTTCCTGCACTTTGGGCTAGTTGAGTTCATTGCGATACTACGGTGAAAGCTGGGTGCTAGAGCCCCTCTTGTTTACAAGACATAATGAGGGATTTGAAATATTTAAAAAGAAAAGCTAAATTGTTCTTCCATTGTAAGTTTAAAGGGAAAAAAAAAATAATTAAAATGTACAAAAAAAAAAAAGACCAAAAAGTGCATATATATATTTTAGATGAAGACTAACTCTGGGAGCATTTAACAGTGTTTTTGTTTTTATTTTAACATTTTATTTTCCTGCTTTAAATTTGCAAGCATTCTCAGGAATTCTAGGGTAGGAAGCCAGTTTTTTGAAGATGGTTTATTTAACCTTATCTTATCCTAGATAGATGGCTGTTTCTTGTTGATAAACTTTTACAAGTTCCTGAATCTTCAAAATGTTTGAAAGTTTTTACTTTAAAATAAAAATGAAAAAAAAAAATAGAAGAAAAAGAAAAAAAAAAAAGAAAAAAATTTCCAAATGTTACTGTCAAGCGAGGGATCAAGAATTTAAAGACTGTATAAATTAAAATACATTAAGAAAACTTCTCAATACAAGCAACAGAAATTCATTGTAATCTTAAACAAGTTGTGGGAGAAGAAGGGTTATCATTTATAGTGCTTTTGTTACTCATGCAGACATGTGCAGTTGCATGGAAAAGAGAAATGTGTGAATGAAAATCTTATCACTTTGTTCCCTCTTGATTGAAACTAAATGAAAATATTCTTCCAAGCACCTTTTTAAAAGCAAAGTGAAACTATAAACCTAATTAAAACAAATACAGCTTAACTGAAAGAGTCCTCAGTTTAGGAGGACTAGCAGGAAATACATGATGGTGCTTCTTTAAACCACTCTTTAGTGCTAAAGAAAACCAGTGCTGACAGAATACCCAATAATGAAGTAGTTTTATTATCCCACCTTTTTCAGTACAGAAAAAGGAGACTATGGGAAAACTCCAGTATAATATTAGAAATCAGCTTTCCTGTTTTCAACTATTTGGTCAGTTTATTCCCCACTCGGAGATTTGCTGCTTGCTTCTTTTCACCCACCCCACCTCCCAGTCTTTCTGTTTTACTTTATATGAGGGGAAATACCTGTTTAACTCTTCTGTTCACCCTATTGCTGCTGGCTGTCAGGGCTTACAGTCTCGAACTTCAGAGTTCAGCGTTGGGGTGGCCAACTTCTGTCTCCCAGCTCTAAGGGTCAGGGGCTTATTCCGCCTGAAATGTCTAGGCTCAAACCACAAAAACCGCGCTAGTGCCTTCTTAACATGCACCTACATGCCCTACAGCAGGGGAAGGAAGGGAAGACAAGGCAAAGTGAGGCAGTATAGACACTTCATGGAAATAGATGTACCCGTTCTTAAGGAAAAAGAGCTTGCTGCATGTTGTGCAATGAGATCCATAACAGTAGTAGAGAACTTTTTATTATTTAAAAAAAAAAAAAAAAATTAAAAAAAAAAACAGATGCCAAATTCCTGTCCTTTTCATATCAGTTGCCCAGTGTTTCCATGTTGTGCTGCATGTACATCTGAGTGTATAGGTGGGTGTTGAAAATAACACATCAATAATAATGCGCTTTAAAAAAAAGCAGTAATCCTGTCACGGGCCAGTAGAAGGAGGGTTTGTTTTAGGGAGTCTGTGATTTTATTTTACTTTTCTTTATTTTACAGAGAGAATTTCTGAGTGCTTTGCCAGAAGCTGTGTTTTGTCAAATCAGCAGTGTCCTAAAAGAGAGGAAATGGTAGGATTTAGTTAAAAAGAGCCCAGGTACAGTCACTTGAAGTGGGTTGTGACTGACTGATGAAGGGTTGACAGTCCGGAGCTTCAGCAGTCTGCTGGATCCAAACCTATTGTAGTACAAGTGTCTGCTTCTCCTTTCTCTAAACGTGCAGGTCTGCAAACATGAGTGACTGTCTCCTCAGTGAAAGTTATCTTAAATTGTTCAAGTGACATTAATCTTACTATTTTCCAACTACAGCTGACAGTCCCCAAATTATATGTAGCTAATGATGATGTTGCTAGTATGGCTTAGTCATGGCACTTCTACCTGTTGCAAGTGATTTCTGAGCACTGTGCTAATGAGACTCATCTTCTGGGGACAACCACTGCTTAATGGTGTAAATATTCTGCTACCATTTGAGCTCTTAACAGCAAAAAGTCAGCAGGAATTGATGTTAGGGATGTTAGGATACTTTGGGGCTTTTACAGAACTGTTCAGGGAGGGTATCGGTGGCAGCATCTTGTTTAAATATTGACAAAGAAGGCAGGGAAAAGAGGTTGGAGAAAGCACAGCTTGCAGTAGACCATGGGCATCTCTTTCCAGATAAAAATCAAACTAACATCTTCCACTGAAAAGCACTTCTTACTTGCTCAAGTGAGAAACAGAACTCTTTTTATCATTTTGTTCTTGGTTTTGATTCCCAGGTTACACAGTTTAAACGTCCACATTCTTTACAGGTGGTTTCAACATCCTGGTTTTTTCCTATTTTTGAATCCTTCAGTACTTAATTTGTAAAAAAAAAAACCAAAAATTTAGCAGTCTTGTAAGCAAGTACCCATTTGTTACCAGCTGCTTTGCTTACCCCTGCAGCATGTATCAAGCTGAGAATTTCTTAATGAGTTTAATTCTTTACTCCATGAGGTGGGGTACAGCTCAGAAACCTGTGTTGAGACCTCTGATATTTACTTTGAAAAGCAGTTTTGTACCATGTGCTTCGGAAGACTTGCCATCTTTTCCCAGGGTTTATATGCTTTTACCTGGACTCTTGCCCAGCAGTCTTGAGAGTGGGTTTTTTGTTGATTTGGGGTTTTTTCCCAATCACAGGGTGTCAGGTTTTTTATACAAGTTTGTTTTTTCTTTTTTGCTTCCTGTTAAGAGGTTTGGATAATGAGCAAGAATATTAAGCCAACTGTGTTTTTCCTCTGCAGTATAAACAGGATATTTTCAACAAACTAGCTGGGATAAGCACCTCAAAAGATTAAATAGCAAACCCTTTTATAAAGTTGGGGTTTTTTTGTTTGTTGACAATTAAAAAAAAACCCCAAAACTATCAAATTTCTGAACATGTATTCCTTAGAACTCTTCCCCTATTCTTTCTTCCTAAAAATGCTGCCACATCTTCCACTGTCTTAGTAGTGAATCCAAACAGTACTTCAAGGTTTTTTTGTTTGGGTTTTTTGCTTCATTTTTAATTATGTTTACTTCTTGGGCTTCTAATTTTGTTTGTGCATATTGTTTTCCTGTTGATTTTGAGAGTAGTATTGTTTGTTTCTGAGATACCCCTCTTTGGCCAAGGAAATCAGGAGTGATGCTCGTGTGAATTAGTCCCACTGACCTTAAATGAGTGAGTACTGCTCGGGTAAGGGCTCTTTATGTAAGTAAACCTTAGCTGGATCAGGGCCAATGTAGCAGACGAGGACCTGTTGTGTTTCTAATGCAGCGAGTATCTGTGTGACATACCACATTCACTGGAAACTGTGCCCTTAGTATCCAGGTTTATCAAGTGGATTCAATTGCTGTGTTTGTGGTGGATGGTTAGCATCTCGGGGTACGAGTCCTGATGGAGTAAAAGGTAGCTGCTTCTCTCTAAAGAGGTAAGGTTCCCCTAGCAGAAGCGGCTGTCTTAATTGTAAATATGCATGCATGTATTTGTGGGCAGGAAGGTAATGCCAAGAAAAGTTTGAAGTGAATTTAAAAAAAAAAAAAAAATTAAAAAAAAAAAAAAAATGCTGTTGAAGTGCAACTTTGGTCCTGAGTCTGAAACAACATATGCAGAATCTGTTGGCTTGTCTAAATTTAGCACAAAATACTATGTCAGTTCTCTAGTCATTTTCTACTGTTTTGCAATGTTAGGAACTGATAACTGTTAATCAGATCATATCAGTCATTCCTGTGGTGATCAAAATACGGACGTCTAAAACCCAAACTCTCCTGCTTCTACTTCACCTCCAGTACTAGGCTTCCACCTGTGTCAGAAGGGTGTTAAAAGGGAGAAATATGTAAAGTTTCCCAATATAGACCTGTTTTTCCCTGTGGTCCTGAATTCACATCCAAACCTAAAAAACGAAGGAAAATCTATGCTGGAGCAGAGTTGCTTGTTGGACTGAACAACAGGAGCCAAACTGGAGATTTTTTAGCAGCCTTGCTAGTTCATGTCCCTCACAATGTTTTTGCAGAAGTGTCCCATCACTGTAAATACCAGTGTTGCTGAATTTTACCAAAGTTCCCCTGCAGTAGCTAGTAGGAAACAGGTCCATTTTGTAGTGACTTGCCAAGCAGAGTTTTGTCTACAGTAGAATCCGAGGATCTGTCTACATTGCTGTTAAAACTGAGTCAAGGTCCCGTTTAAAATACAGTGCTCTATTTTGTGGTGTTACGTGAGACTTGAAACTTTGTGATGTAGTAACTATAGCTTCTAATCTTTACCTGAGAAGTGATCTAAGGTTTCATCTGTGCTACAAAGAGCACCACAGCTCCTGATGCTTTGGAGCCTATTCTAAAAACTATTGTCAGGCCAAGAGAGATGTGGCTTCATCTGCAGCACGCAGCAGGCTGTTTGCATCCATGGTTTATGCGCGTGTTGCTTTTCATCAAGCTATGCAGGAAAATTTTTATCTAAAAGTCTCCCAGAATCCTGTGCTATACAAGCAAGCTTCTAGCAAATCAAGTGCCCTCTGCAAAGAGCCATTTTCACCCTGTGTGTGTGACAGTTGGGACTGGTGACATTCAGCAGTTGTTACGGCTCCTGTTAACTTTGTAGTGAGAAGGGGAGCTTTTTGACTCGACTCCGACAGCTTTTCTGTAAATGAATGCAGAGCACTCCAGAGGAAAATAAAAACAAAAAAAAACCCAAAAAAAAAAAGGAAGAATGCATTGTGCCAGCCAGCATATAGTGTTTTTGCAGCAAACATTCTTGACTGTGGTGGGCAGAGGGAGAGAGGAGACTGGAGAAGTCTGCGTGGATGCGCAATACAAGCAGGCAGTGCCTAGCAAAAAAAAAATGTTTCCTTGAGCACTAAATGCCTCCTCTTGGGTATTCGTGTTGTGTTATTGCATTCACAGACTAACTTCCTCTTGGATTTTTTTTCATCCGTTTGGTTTTTTTAATTGAGACAAAGTGGGAGCTTCTCCTGTTTCAGATGAAACACAACCGTAAGTGAACATTTTCTTCATCATTTACTGTTGAGCAGTAAGAGCAGGTTGCACAGCTTGTTAGAATAGCTATTTTAGTGACATGGTTATGATATTACGTGCTTTCTTTCCCCTTCCTCTCCCTGCCAGATATGGCTTACCCTTTCTATATAAGGCGCTGTGTGGGGGGTTTTGTTTTGTTTTGGGAATGTGTGGAGAAGCAAAATGAAGTGAAAATGCAAGCCAAGGTAGAACAGCCTTACTTTAAGGGGTAGCCTTACAACAGAGCTTTATAGTGAGTGTGCTGTATTCCAAAATATGTAAGCCAAAAACATAAAAAGCATTCATTTATGCAAAAAAAAAATAACGAAAAAGAGGTGTTGGAAGTCTTCTTTAATATGTACCTTCTAAAGGTAGAGTAAGGTCTCACCAAGTGATACGTTATTGTGATACTTCTTGCTGGGTCAGTAGGGATGGGTTGGGGTATAAGCGCTTAACGTTTTCCTCCTTCTATGTTTTTACAAGCAGTAAGTTAAATGTATTTATGAATGTGCCTTTGTGAGTATAGTGACTGTCTAACTGAGGAGACCACTTGGGCTGAAGGGGAGACAATGGTCAATTTATTCTTTCAAGAGGTCAGACATTGAGATTGCAGCCCACTGGTCCCTTTTAATAAGCAGCATCTTTGGGCTGGTCTCTACACTGCACAATACATATTCATATGTGGTAGAGATCAGGGTGGGGGGTGCGAAGGGGTGTCTTGTGATGCACAGAAGCTGTTGATAGTTTTAGGCTAGTCTGACGTTGCAGGTTAAGTTTGCATATGTATTACGTGGCTTCTCTTTATGTTTGTATGCATGAGTGTGAGTGCGTGTGGCTTTATTTTTTTGTAAGCACTGGAGAATTGAAATACAGTGATGTTTGAGACAAATTTATACATGTAGAGAAGATGTTTTGTAGCTTCTGTTTAATAGTGGGTGCAGGCACACTTTTGCCCTCTCTGTCCATGTCCTGATAAGAGAAACAGGAAATTTTTGGTTTGTTTTTTTTTTTTTTTTCAACCCTTCCACTTCCAGCACACTTAATGTTGCCATTTAAATGAACAGGGTATTACACAAGAAGAAAACCAGAGTTTTTGAAATGGTGAGGTAGAAGTGTTTAAAAGGAAAAAAATTCTGAAGTAATTTTTTGTTTCTTCGAAGCTGTTTGTAGCTAAACATGGGAATCTGCAGTGTCTCCTTCCATTTGTTTTTTGTTGGGGTTTTTTTTTTCTAATAATTCACCTCTTCGTCCCACTCGAAACGTGAGGTGTACGAGATCAAGAGCTGTCGCTGTAGCCCTTCATAATTCCCACTCTGAAAAGAAACTTTGGTGGGATCCCTCAGCTCTATTCAGGAAGACAAAGAGAGGAGAGACTCTGCAGTTTTCTTTGCTTCGCTCTCATTCCTCTCTAATGGCCTTGAAATGTATTATTATGCAAATGTGAATTTTGATACTGAACTTAAGAAGAGGTTGTTTGTTCTTTTTTCAAAAAAAAAGAAAAAGGTCCCATATGTGGTCAGCATTGCTTCTTTATTTTGTAAGTGAATTGTAAACTATGCATTCTGCAAAGAGGGTGTAGGGGACAAAGATAGCTTTGCTAAACTGTTCAGGAGTTTCTGTGTCCATGGTATAGCCATTGTAGTTTGGGGAAGTGGAGAGGCAATGACTTTGAAATAAAAAAGGGTCGATGAAAACCTCTCTTTTTCAAAAGGTGGCCAATGGGTAACGGGACAGAGATCTGGAAAACTAATGTTGACTGCAAAACAAAACGAGCTCTAAACCTTGCGCGGGATTGTGAATTGTAGCTGTGCAGTGTTACCCCAGGGCCAGTAGGGTGAAGGGGACACCGGCTTTACCTGGACAACTATCTACCACCTCCTGTGTGCTGGCCCTTGTCAAGCTCAGGAAACAGTGCCACAGGCACTGCCTTTTCTTCAGATGTACTACTCGTTTTCCATTACAGCAGTCCTTGCGCTCTTCCAGGAGAATTGGAACACAGCTGGTCCTTGATGTCTACACTTTCTTATCCCTCAAGCTTTCTTTACTGCTGTTTCTGGCACAGCTCGTACAGTGACTGCACAGCTCTGGACAAGATAGTGGAGGTGGTACTTCCTTTCTAGTGTTGATCAAAGCGTGACTATGAGGGCTGTTTTTTCCAACATCAACAGCTACCAGTGCTTTGTTGTCTGGTGTTCCTGCTGGTGACTCAGCATTAGTGTTGGCTGTGTGGGGAAATTTTAGGGAATGTAAACTGATGTGTAGACAAGGCCCTCTAATTAAAAGAAATGGTTCTTTTTTACTATAAGTTGGTATCCTAATAGTTATAAAAAAGGATTCACTTCCTCACATCACACATCTCCAAAATGCAGTCATTGTGAATTGTGTGTTTCTCGAAGCTTGCTGAGCTTCTAGGAGCTGTCTCCTCAGAAAAAAACATAGATCTCACTGCCTTCTTCATCATCTTAATAGAGACCCTTTGACTTGACTTTTTCCTTTGTCCATGGTGTACCATGGTACCTGCATCATCCTTGGCATTATCTTAGATGTAATATGAACTGAGAGATTATCCTGCCTGTATTCAGTGTTTTCATGCAGCAGTTTTATTTTTGTTGATGTTCACAGTACTGTAATAAGTAATAGACTTGATGATCACTCTCGCATCTGTGCCTGCCTTGCAGATGTGATCTTATCAGGGTTCCACTCTGTCAGATTGCCTTTAAAAAAAAAATAAAAAAAAAATCAAAAAAATATAAGAAATCTGAAGTTTAAACTCACAAAATACCTCGTGGTACATTTCCCCTTCTGATGTAACTTTCTAAAACTTACCTTTTCTTCTAAACTTAATGGGCTTTAATTTCCATCTTTTATCTGCTTTCTAAAAAGGTGTTAGAACTAGTGGTTTTGAGCACAGAACCAGAAGCCTGGAACTCCTGAGTTTTAAGATTGGCCCTTACTCTTTCCTTGCCTTGGGCAAGTCATTTAATTTCTTTGCCTTTGTTTTTTCATCTGTAAAGCAGGGGTGATAATACTACTTACCTACCTCACAGGGGTTTTGTGAGGATCAACTAGTAAATGTTTGTAAAGTGCTTTAAAGATAAAAAGCATTGATAGAAGTATTATGAGGTTTTTACAGCAAGAGTGCTCATTCTTTTTACATTGTTAGCTTGTGTGGAGGTGGAGGGAGATGTCTGTTTGTTTGTTAATGATTAAAGCCATCACACACTCAGATTCTAAATAACAGAAGTTGATGGAGATTCAGTTACACATACTCCTCCTTTGTCTTTATGCCAGTTTCCTTCTCTTGCTCTTCCTTACATAATTAATCCAGTGTTGCTACAAGTTGCATGTCTCCAGTTCTTTTAGATAAGTTTCACACTTGAAGTACTTTGAGCTTGCTGCTTCTTTCACCAGATCACCAAATTGGAATCAGTTTGTGTACTTTTCCCTGCCTTTAAATAGCATTCTGGGTCATGTCATCCTTCAAGTGGACACATCTTTTCCTACCATCAGGAAGGTGAGGTGGTGGTGTGTAGTTCCAGAAAGGTGACTGTAATATGAAGAACCTTGCCACTTTGTGCTGCTGCTCCAGGGATGAAGGGCAGAGTAGCTTTCTGTTTCCTCCCCTGAATCAATTTCAGTGTGTTACCAGTCACACTGCAAATGCAGTGTCTCCTCTTGTCCACGATGTATGGAAGCCATCACCCGCCAATAAAACGTAGGAACAGAGGGAATGACAGTAGATGCTGCTCATGTATATGCCTTACAGCTCTCCCAAAATGTCTCTGGGAGGGTGGTGGGGGAAGAAGTCTTCATTGGGTAAATCCCACAGCTGTCAGGGAACCTCTGCTACTTTCTCCCTTCTCCAATCACATGGTCGACGTTTCTTCTTTCTTGGATGTGCGTCTCAGGGATGTGCATATGAGCCCATGCCTTTTGGAATTTGGCCTTTGAAATACCAACAATATGGTTTCTGTACCTGAAACCTTCCGATCTGACAGTCCCTGGCCCTCTCTGTCCTGCATTGCTCCCCGTGGCCTTAGGAACATCTCTCCGCTGTTGCCACGTGCCACCCTCTCCATCTCCCACCCTCTCCATCTCCGCCAGTACTCCAAGTGAAGCATATACAGTGATTGTGCAGAGAAAGAAGCTGTCGTGGGGGGCGTGCACAGGGGGTTCGCACGCGGCGGCGGGGATTTCTGCCGCACCCCCTCTAAACCGTGCGGGGTCTCTGAGGCACAGTGCTGGCTCTTTCTCATCTAGAAAGCAGAACAAACAGCAGGGTGACTCTGCTCATGGTCATTCTGTAATGTTTACTCTCAATTCCATGTTAAGCATTTTCCGCAAAGAACCAAAAAAACCAACCCCACCTTTTAACGAAATTAACCAAATGTAATCTTTCTGGGGGCGGGAAGGGGAGGAAGAAAAGCAATGACGGGGGAGCATTCTGATCTATTTTCATCTCCGCCGCTTGGATGGAGATAACGAAATGCTGCTTTGAGTTCCACAAACATAAGGGATTATGTTTACAAAGGTGAATGCCTTCTACCTGTTCAGGAAACTGGCTAATGGTGGGCATCAGATGTTTGGCGAGTTTCTCTTCATTGCAAACAAGTAAGGGGAGAAGGGTGTGTCTGGAAGAGGAATGGAGAAATAAATTCATTTCATCTAGTCTTCTTGGTAAAATAATGCTGCCTTCCTCTCTACTTCCACAACAGAGCGAGGGGAGGCTGCAGAGCAGAAAATAAGCGATGTCCAAAATGGCTGGATTAGAAAAGGCAGCTTTTCTACTTTGCACATAAATAGGTAACAGGAAGGTACAGCTCAAATCCTCTTGCCTCAAACACTGTCCCCCAGAAGCAGACATTGTCATAATAAAGATAGTGGCTGTTGTGTATATTGATGCTATTTTGCAAGTTACCTGTAAGTGTTTTTATTTTTTTTTTTTTTTCTTATACTTGAAATGGCTTCCTTTACTAAACTCTCCCGCTTGCTCTGGTTCTCCCCTCCTTCTCTGACACGCAGTAAAGAAAGATACGGGGACGAAGGCGGAGAACGTGAAGGAGATGAGGACACAATGTCTTGCAGGTCCAGGTTTTGTCTTAATTTCCATCCCGTACGCTCACACGTTTGAGCTTCCTAAGGGCTTTCCGTGGACACAGAAACTCAGCACTTCAGAAGGTGCTCTCGTATGGCTGGCTGCCCCCCTTCTCCTCCTTTTCTATATTTTTATTTTACTTTTAGTATAGTGGTACTTAAAATCACTGGTTCACTTAAAGAAAAAAAAAAAAAACAACAACAAAACAACAACAATAAAATGTTTAAACTCTACTAATGTACAAATAAGCTGAAATGTTGCATTTTATGTGTATTTTTGCCATAGCAGGTACTGTATTTCTCATGCTGGATTTAGAGAAAAACAAAAAAAAAAAAAAGAAAAAAAAAAGGAAAAAAAACAAAAGAAAAAAAAACAAACAAAAGGGTGATGTTTTATTGGAGTGTGACAAGTTAAGAGTAATAAGGAATTAAGTCGTCGTCATTTCATTGAAACTGAGAGATGGTGTAATACTTATATAAGTTTTCTGAAGGTTTTTTTTTTTTGGCTTTTAAACAGCTTTTTTTTGTTTGTTTTTATTTTATTTTTATTTTTTGAAAGATATGATTGTATTATGTGCAACTCAGTTGCTTACATTATAACTACAAACTATTTTTGGGTTCCTGGAAAAGAAAAGAGAGAAAAAAAAAAAAAAAAAAAAAAAAAAGACTAATAAATGTGTTTGGCTGCTAAGCATTTAACACCCCTGGTTTCTGCGCTTCTGTTCTCCCCGCGCGGGTCCGGCCGCTACGCGCCCGCCGCCATCTTGGGCGCGGGGTTGGCCATCTTGCCGTCTGCCGCGCCCGGGGCGGGGCCTCCTCCCGA
>WTSP01028052.1:80647-96560 GCA_025331215.1 Actenoides lindsayi | reverse complement strand
TAGTCGGCACGAGCGTGAAGGGGGTGGCATCGGGGTGTGGGGGGCGGGGGGGAGGGGGAGCGTGACAGTAAGCACAACTGAGCTATTCAAAGCATCCAGTTCCAGTCGGTATTCATGGAGATGCACATATGCTATATGTGCACATACATAAAAGACACATTTATCTACACATGTGGCTAGGGATGTTTTGGGTTGAAAAAAAAAAAAAAGTACTTTCTCTCACCTTATCTGTGAATTCTTGGGTCATATAGCCTTTGTGCTGACTCTGGACAAAAATCCCCCTTTGATGGAGGATACATGCTGAAAGGTAGAATTCTGAATTATGTTCTCTAAATTATCCCGTGCTCAGAGAGCAGGTATTGATTTTAAAAATGACTGAGCCAGACCTCGCATTGCAGTCCCCCCAAAGCACAACAAACTGCAGTCATGTGTTCCGCTACCAAGAGGCCACAGTGCTGGCATTGTTTCAAAAAATCAGAAAGTCATCAATCAACCAAATAGTAATCGGAATAAGTACATGGTATCTAAAGACACATTTTATCCAGTTACATGCTCCAATTCAGTTAGCTACGAGGAGAATTAGAACAATATTGGACCGATTAACAAGTCTACCTTGGGAACTGTGAGTCGTTATTTATTTTGCTGCCTTGTATAAAAGAATGAGGAGAATTTCATCTGCATAGTTAAGCATTCAGTAACTTCCCACAATAAATAACCCAGCATCTTTTCATGTGGAGTGTTTTTTACAGGGCCTGATTGAGAACACAGAATTTTACTCTAAGTGGTTACTGTAGCTTTCAAATGGTTAGAACACAATAGTGTTTCAGGAAGATTTTTATTTTTTTCTTCAGTAGCTGTTTCATGCTGCAGTGGAACCTCACAAGCAGTAAAATTATTAGGATAAGTATATTCAAATCATCAAGTTTTATTTTAAAGATACGATTTAAGGATCAATGCAAAAAGCTTGATTTAGAATTTCAGTCTTGCACAATTCAATTGAATCAGTGTTGCTATGCAGAATGTGCTTCACAATAGTACAAAATATACTGTTTCTAAAGAAATCTATGGTTTAAAATACACTGTTCAAGTGAATACATACATCTCTGTATACTTGCAGCTGTCTTTTGGTGGACACAATACAGGGACAGAGTATACAAAATGCTGTGTAAGTTAATAGCTCATACAATTAAGATCATTGAATTTTTCTGCTGCTATATAGCACTTCCCATAATGAAATGTCTGACTTTTAGGTTCAGAGGTTTAGAACTCTAGGTTCGGATTGCTATTAAACGTAGCACATGGTTTTCAGTATCAAGGGAATAGTTTACAACTATTTTAATTCAATAAACCTAGACTTTACTAATGAAAAAAAAAGGGAAAAAAAAAGGTACATGTGTACTTAAGATGCTACAGTGTTTTCTCGTAAGACCTAAATTTTACATACATTTTTAATATTTAGAGAAGAGGATGTTTTTCCATATTCTTACTAATGACAAATACAAAAGAGTTTTTGTTTTCTTTTCCTAGAACACTCCACCTGTCTGTGTTCTCTAATTATATATGAAACCTGCAAGATATGATTTACATTAATTTGTAGGGGTTTGCTGTAACCCAGATTTAGTATGAGTTTGTGTCACAGAGCCACTCCCTGCTCTTTGTTTCCTTAGCTTTCAAGAGACAGCAAGGTTGAAGGAGTGGAGCTTTAATTATCTTCTTACCGCAGAAAAGGCTGACTTTTCTAGGTCTGAGCTTACAAAAAGGAGCTGGAAGGATCAGAATTAATCTGTATGATACCTGGCCAATGTATTCAGCTACTTGAGGGTCATAATATTAACATGCTGTCAAGTCCCATCCCTCTCAAAAGCACTTACTTCTGTCCTTTCTCCTTGGGAAAAAAAATCACTTCTGGGCAGCAGTGCACTATTCAAGCCAGGTGACTAAGCTTGACATTGGCAATGGTGATAGGAGGCATCGGAATCTTCACTTTCCCATGCAATGATCACTGCAGAGCACTGAGAAATATGCAAAGGGAGCATTGCTGATTTGTTCAATAGGCCTATGTATTTGGGAAACAATATCCAGAAAGGAGAGAGATGCTGATTCTTCCTTACCATTTTCAGTGAAAAGCATTTTCAAGAATCTGTCTAAGGTAAATAGGTAAATTTACCTAAAGTATAGGTAAATTGTTCAGGTCTGCTCAGGAGCTTTTCGTTTCCTGCTTCTCCAAATATTTAAGTACAGTGGAAAACCCAGGCCTCTGTGACTCAGAAGCTCAGTCCCTTTGTAAGCAGGATCTGTTTTTTTAGTAAGTATAGCACTCTTCAGAGTTTCAGTTCAGGTAAATATGCATCAATAATGAAGTTAAATGAGGTTTACTTTAATAGTTCTGTAGAGATATAGAGCTTTTTATGTATTTGCTAAATAGCTAATGGGTTCTAATTCAAGGGGTTTTTCCTACTCTGATGTGTGTGTCTGTCTCTTTGTGCACATTTTTCTGTCTTCATTGAGATACTGTCAGCAGGCTCTGCCCTACTGAAAAAAAATAGAAATTCTACTACACCTGTAGGTTACTTGAAGTATGGAAATCAGAAGTCTTTTTTGCAGTTTAATTGTTATTAATACTGTATTAACAACAATGAATGAAACAATATTTAAGCTTCTTTAGGTCACACCATAATTATCCAGACATTTTACTCTTTGTCTGCTGTTTGATCGTATGAATAATGATTAACTGGAAAGAGAGCTGGTTTGGTATGTGTTTTTTGGTAGCAGGAGCTACCACAGGGCAGGACATGTTGCTCAGCTTATAGATATGAGAGCTAGAAATCATTACAGGGAGTGTCAGTTGCAACACTGAGCTCATCTTCTAGGAAAAAAAAAAACAATTGAAAAAAAATACAGATTTTTAAAGATTCACCTTGGCCTTCATGGAATTAGATTTCTATAGTATGCTGCATTTTCGTGTTTTCCCTTTCTACAGTCTGAAGTTAGCCATGAGAAAAATTAATTGCTACATACAGTGATTAACTTGTATGGGGAAAAAAAAAAGTGTTAAGGACATCATAAAAAATCCTGAATAATAATGCAGGAGCTGTTTGCTGTCTTGTCCCCAAAAATGCAAAGTGAGACACTCTTTTTAAAGGACAAGAAGCTGATAGTCACTATTTTTTCTTCTCCTTTCCACTTCACAGCATACATTTTTTCTCTTCCTACGGTTTCAAGATGACAGGTTTTTCTCTGAAGAAGGAGATTTGTAAAAGATGTGAGTTTTTCACACATGGATGTTTGTAATTTTTGAGAAGGAGGACAGGAATAGCAGAAGGAAACATAGGAGACAGTGTAATTCTTACCTGTTTTGAAGTCCCATATGATACCTAAAAATAGCTCTTTGCAGAAACTATCTGCTTTTCAAATACCCTTATATTGCAAATGAAGTTTACATGAAAACCAGAGTTAAATATGGGTGCAGAACTGGGTAAAATAGGTATCTTCTCTTATAGCAAATTCTTAAAAATTGATGACATAAATTTAGGCAAACTGATGAGAGCAAAAGCAAGTCCCTGACCGGTTAGTGTGACCTGCAACTGCCTCATCTGCCAAAGCCTATGGGCAAGCATCAAATAGCCATTAAATCCCTCAGACTTCTCTGTTACACTGATCCACGTTTGTCAGGAGAGTAGCAGGAGGTAGCACCAGGCCACACTCCCACACTGAGCCCTTGTTCCAGGTGGATGGCTCTTGAATGGATTCATGTGGCAGAAGAAATGCCAAAACATATCTGTCCCATATATGTGTGTTTTCTGTAAAGTATTTTATACTTATGACAAAATTGAGACCTAAAAGCTGAAGGAAAGAGAGAAAGAAATGCAGAGAAAGAAATCTGGATCCTTTTCCCATTCTGACAATATTTTACTGTAACCTGAAGATAAGGTCATAAAATTACTTGCTCTGTTTCATTATTTGCAAAATGGGAAGCAGAGGAGTTGCCTGTGATCATGCGAAAGTAAAAACATAAAGCCCTAACCCTCAAACTGTTGTTCTTGCATTTTGCAAGTGATTGTTCAGGTCCTAAAAAGTATGTGCTGCAAAATACATTTATCAGAAATAAACAAATTTAATTAATACTTCAAATTTGTTTTCAGGAGAAAAAAAAAACAAACAAAAAGGCACAACAACAAAACATTAAAGGTTCCTAGGTGTGTTAACCACTTGAATTGTTTGTTTACTTATTGCTGAGAGTCTGTATGAGTTAGAAAGTGTGAATGACACAGTAAGAAACGTGGCTGTAGCCAGCTGTGACAAACCTCTGTTGGGAGTGAAAATTAGGTTCTTCCTCACATTCCCAGTGGACTAGTATAACATGAAGTGAAATTCACATACTTCAAAAGGTTCCTTATTTGCAATTTATGAGACAGAAGTACATCAAACACATAAAAGCCAGCAAATGATCACAAGTTAGAAGTGAGGGGTAGCCTGGCTTCAGAAAACTTAGTTAGCTGGTGATGCCATTCTATGAATAACTTACCTCGAGAAATCTATAGCTAGACCATATACACAGAATCACACAGAATCACACAGAATCACACAGAATCATTATGGTTGGAAGGGACCTCCAGGGTCATCAAGTCTAACCTTTATCCTAGCATTACTCTAACCCCTACACCATATCCTCAGCACCACATCTATTCATTCTTTAAACACCTCCAGGGATGGTGACTCCACCACCTCCCTGGGCAGCCTGTTCCAGTGCCTAACTACCCTCTCAGTGAAGAATTTCCTTCTAATATCTAATCTAAACCTCCCCTGACGCAACTTGAGACCATTTCCCCTCGTCCTATCATTACTAATTTGAGAGAAGAGACCAACACCAGCCTCGCTACAACCTCCTTTTAGGTAGTTGTAGAGGGCAATAAGGTCTCCTCTCAGCCTCCTCTTCTCTAGACTAAACAACCCCAGTTCCCTCAGCCACTCTTCATAGGGCATGCTTTCCAGCCCTTTCACCAGCTTTGTTGCCCTTCTCTGCACTTTCTCCAGCACCCCGATGTCCCTCCTGTGCTGTGGTGACCAAAACTGGACACAGTACTCAAGGTGCAGTCTCACCAGTGCCAAGTATAGGGGTACGATCACCTCCCTACTCCTACTGGTCACACCATTTCTGATCCAGGCCAGGATGCCATTGGCCTTCTTGGCCACCTGGGCACACTGCTTAGAATAGTACCTCTACAGAAAGTACAGAAAATTTTTTTCAGCGGTTTGCTCTCTTCTGTAGAAAAGTGCAGGAGTCACAAGTTTGTGGAGTGGCTCAGTACAGACCAAGTGCTGCCTTCCAGGTCAACTGAGGAGCAGTGCTAGGCAAGGAAGCAGCCGTCCTCAATAATCCTAGATTGCTAGATTGACTCCTGGTTTTGTTTCCACTTCCTTGACTTGGAAGCCAAAACCAGTGGATTGAAAGGGTGTGCAATAGATACATGTCCCTAATTTCCATTCCAAGCGTCCACTGAGATCTAATAACATTCAAAGCCTTTTCTGTTCTAGTTTTTGCAATAGGAGTAGAAGTTATCTTTGTTGCTCTTGATGTACAGCATGGATTTTGGCTGTTATGATTCTTGGCTTAACCTACTGTCTCTCCTACTATAATTTAAAGCTATTATTGGGTTCAAGTTCATACAGATTTAATATTTCTGTTAAGGTGCTTTTTTGCATGAATATTGACCAATACTTCAGAGTGCAAAAAGAAGAACACTGTTTAAGGGGGTAACTAACAGATTACTTACAATGGTCTCTTCCATCTTCTTATGTAGGGGTCCAGAGTGTCTAATGGCAGTTAGTTCACAAACTCTCTGAGACAAGACTGTTGTTTTGGCCTTAGTTTTAATGAAGCTGTCACTGTGGAGTCTGTGCCTCTGAGGTGACACAGCAGTGCTCCTACCTATTATCACCACTCCTGGAAGTTTGCAACTGCACACTGTCCCACCTGCCTGATGCTCCACTAACCTCTCATGGAGAATATCCCATGAGCCATCTATGATACTCACTTCCTAATCTTTTTTTCTGCTTCCCAATGTACCTACTAGATATTCTCAGAATATGCCCAGAGGGAGAACACTTTTTTCTTATTTTAAGGCTGTATTTGATAAAAGAAATAATAGCTTTGACTCTATTGTCTTTCTGGATGTGGTTTGGTTAGAATATGAAAGAAAAAAATATCCTGTGTAAGGTCTTTACTTATTTGCTAGGCTGTTTATTTGGTAGCTACTCAGTATTTACTTTTAACGCTGTTTTTGCCAGTCTTTTGTTGGCCTTTTCTGTCCCCATTATTAGTGCCTGGGTGTAGTTTGTTCCTTCTAAATGAAAGCCTTGTACAGAAAGGGTCATCCAAGTCTCCCAGTGACATTCACAGTCAACAGTATCATTGCATCAGGAATCTGGAATATCTGGACCCAGCTTACTTGTTTCTGCATGTTTAGATGAAAACTGCTACAATCTGATTCATTCAAATCAACATTAATTCTCTCTGCACAATAAGATGCCATAGATTTTTCATGGTTTTCATAGATTTTGAGGGGGGGACGACTCTTAAAATTCATGACAGACACTTGAGAGGTTATGTCCTTTTCATGACTCACTTCAGGGAGTTTCACAGATGTCTTCAGTTTGTTCAGGCAAAATTTCTACCTCTTACTCTCCAAGAAGAAGAGGATTGCCATCAGTCTTTTATACTAGGCTTAATTGTAAATTACTAGCAGGTAAGCAGACTCACACCACTGCATTGTTCCAAGCTTATTACACTTTGCAAAGGAGTCCTGTGCAGAGAAATCTCTGCAGAAAGAGAGCTAAGGGGCATTGGAGGACCTCCTCGTTTCTTCCAAAATTTCTGATACCTACTTGCAGGTTTGAGAGCTCCTCATATATTTAGATGGCATATCACAGTTTGTCTCTGTTAAAGAGCTTGTCATGTCACCATCCAAAAATAAGGGCAAGAAGCATTTAAAAGAGTTACCTTTCACAAAACTAAACAAATCTATTTTGAAAATTGTGTCAACACAAGCAAACAATTTTCTGGGTGATTTTTTAAAAATAAGAAATTGCACATGCAAAATGAAGTAAAGAAAGGAGCATCTGATTTGTTCTGGTTTGTTTAATCCCATTTCTCCATATTTTAAGCAGAGCAGGTCACAAGCACAGTCCAGTGGGGGAAGTTCAGTATATTAAATGCACCAGCAGTTTTCTCTTCCAAATTGATTATGTAAATTGAGCTACTTTCAATTAATGGACAATACCCATGCTTACAAATATGAGTTTGTGTGGAGATTTGTATTCTAATCTGTTGTTCTTTCTCTCTGCTACCAGAGACATCCAACTTAATTTCTTTGTGCTTATCTCAGCACTTACATCCTAAAATTAAAACTCACTGTGGGCTCTTAAATTACTGTAAGGATTTTTTTGTTTGGGTTTTTTTTTACTGCTTTTCTCTCTTTTTCTGTAATTTTTTTTCTCTCAAGACCCCAAGACATACTGACATATACATATGCCTGGATGCATGATATTTATTTTTTGTTTGGTTGGAGGGTTTTGTGGGGTTCGTTTGTTTGTTTATTTGGTGGGGTTTTTTGTGGGTTTTTTATTGGTGGTGGTTTTGGTGGCGGTTTGGTTTGGTTTGGTTTTAGTTTTTTATTTGATGATGAAACTAATGTGGAAATGTGGGAAGGTTAAGCAAAAAATTGCTTTGACATTATGGCTCACCTATGACATCTGTAGTGCAGGACTGGAAAGCAGGGAGTAGTGATGACTTCTCCTCCAGGAACTAGTCCCAAAGTAGGAGAGGCCTTTTTAGGGGGAGATAAAGAAATCACTGGGAGAGGGAATTCATCCAAAGATTCTTGGAATGATACCCAGGCTCTAGTAATTTTGCTGCTTTGATTTTCTGGATAATTCACAAGCCAAATTTAGTTGTTCTCATATTTCTTGCAGTATCCACTGCTGTCAACAGCATCATCACAAATAGAAAAGATTTCTCTCATTTTAATTAACCACAGACACTCCTGATTGCTGTGGCTGGACAGAGCTCTATACATTCAAACCTGCCTGTTGGTGTTTCACTGAGGAGTTTGAATGTGAATCTTCTTCACTATAAACAGTCCTGTTGGTCCTGTTTGATGTAAACAGTGTTCCCATAATTTTCAGGATCAACCCACAAAAGATTCTTCTCCTAAATTTCTGACTAAATTTCACTGGCATATCTTGTCTCAGCTATGCTTCTTTCCATCAAGGGTGCTTGACAACTTGGGCCATATCTCATAAGACTTTGCTTTTTGGAGTTAGATTTGACAGTGCAGCTTTAAACTAAATGGGGCAGTAAATCAAAATGTCCTCATCTACAGTTCTTCCCTGAGCATCTGATTACAATCATGCTGCTGCATGCTATTTGTACAGGGATGTTTAAAACTGCCTATAAAACAACAGCTAATTGCTGATCTGCTTAATTAAAGAGAGCCTTTTGTTGTCACATATACAAAGATAAATGAAATAATCAGCTTTGGACTAATGAGAGATAATTAGATTATGCAGTCTGATAAATAAAGACAAAAATCCTGCAGATTGCCACTGTAGTCTGGGCAGCTGAGATCACAACAGGGTTTAGAGGTGCACTTTCTACTTTAGCTGTAGTGGTTTGGATTTTTTCCATCCCAGAGTTAACACAGCGATCAGAGCTCCCAGGCATCAATGACTTTTGTTATGTACTGTAATTTAGGATTTCTTGTTTAACAGCAGTGTGATTTGCATGAACACTGTTTAATTTACTCAAAATGTAAGTTTCCATTTAAAAAAACAATTACTAGATCTGACAATTCACTGACGACCTTCCAGACTGAACAGATGCATGACGCTGACAGTCTTCTTCAGGGAGGGAGGCCTTTCCGTGCTTAAAGGGAGCCTGTAAGAAAGATAGAGACAGCCTTTTTAGCAGGCCCTGTTGCAACTGAATGAGGGCTGACATTTTAAATTAAAAGAGGGTAGGTTTAGACAAGATGAGGAAGAAATTTTTTACAGAGTGTAGTGAAACACTGGAACAGGTTGCCCAGAGAGGTGGTGGATGCCCCATGCCTGGCAACATTGATGGTCAGGTTGGACAGGACTCTGAGCAACATGATCTAGTTGCAGAGTTCCCTGTTCACTGCAAGGGGGGGTTGGACTAGATGAGCTTTAAAGGTCCGTTCCAACACTAACCGTTCTGTGATGATTCTATGATGAGGTAAAATCAAATGGACATGTTTGTTCTTCTTGTTACCCTATATAGAATGATAAACAAAGGATTAGTTTTGCCCAGAAGGTCTAAAATTAATTTGATCAGTGGATGTTAACACTGAAGTCTGATAACACTAGTTTACCTGTCTTCAGTAGAATTTATATTTTCTTCAAGACTGTTGTCCAGAGCTTTGAGGGAATACCCAATCAGTTTGCTTCGTTTTTCCTTTTATTTGTGATTTCTGAAGAAACAACTTCAGCTCACCAAAAGGCAAGGCATGCACCTAATGCATAGGACCAGACTATAGCTTATAGAGAATTAATTCATCACACAGCTGTGTAGCATGGGCATCATCAGCACCAACTGGTTTTATTTTCAGATTCACTTCTGTTATGTTGCACTACTTGGTGATGATGACAGATCCTAAGACTTCTACAATAAATTTTAAAAAACAAAATAAAATTTGCCTTTGATTATGACCTTCCATGCCAGTTTTGCAGAAGCTCTACTTTTCGCACAACATACATGTTAAATTCAGCAAAATCTTTGTTAGAATGGGGGCTATCAACAGATAACAGCTTTCCCAAGCAAGCATCAATGAGACATTTCTCCTCAATATGGCGTTTCCCTGGCAAGTCTGGTTAACTGGATTCTTTGCTTTCTTCATGGAATTGGGTTGTGGTGTCAGCAGCCAACACACAGGAAAAACAATGACTGTTTCGTAAGTGACAGGGGTATGAACTTCTTGGAGCTGTCACCCACATCATGTGATTGTCAGCAAGTAAAGATCAGTCATTTATCAGCATTTTTGTCTTATTTACAAATTGGAACATGATATCATTTTGACAATGTCTTCCTACATTTATGACTAAAGCCCAGCCTAAGGAGGGTCCTAAATCTATAATCAGAGCTTTATGCTGCTACTATGACACATCAACAATATTCTAGTCATTTTAATAATTTTCACAATATTTGCTAGTTAGATCAACCAAATATATGATTAAACAACTTATCCTGCTCAGCACACACCATCCTGGTACCACAATCTCTACTGAGCACTGTGCGATAGGGATGTGCATGGGGCTTTGTGCACTCCCCAAGGCATAAGATCATAAGTTCTCCGGCATACAGAAATTCATGCATCAGCCCACAGAGAACTTTTACATGATGGTCTGAAGAACATTACTATGTTTTTACTGAAATTATTGAAGAACATATGGAGAACTACAGATGTTTTTTAGTACTTGTTCTAATCCTGAATCAACTCTGTAAGGAAAAAAAAAAAACCAAAAACCAAGCAACAAAACAGAGAATAAGAACTTTGTAACTAGACCTTTTCTTAAGAGGTTTAGTTTATAATTTCTAAAGGGCTTGATTCACTCTGACCTGTAAGTTTGAACACTCCCAATGAAAACCTGCAGAAATCCATGCCAGGCTGAGACCTTTTCTTGTACTTTTGATAGTTTTAGTGTTATAGTGCACTTCTGAGACAGAGTTAAACACTAGTGAATGAGATGCTGTAGTTTCTTCCTGCTATTGCCACATGGCACATGTGAACTGGAAATCTCTCCTGTTTCACCTCCATGAGAGCTCTCCTCTGCTAGAACACACATGTGATTTCTGTTGCTGGTAGTGGTAAAGCATTTCACTGCTCTGCTTGTTTCAGATATATCTCAATGGAAAAATTTCTATTGCTTCCTCCTTTCTCACTATCCATGAGCTTAAATACTCTGCTGCCCCTTCTCTCTGTGAGCACAGAAAGCTTCAGTCTCATATGTCATTGTATAGCAAAGACAGCTGGAGGAAAATCTCTGGAAAATCAGCTACTCAGTAAACAAGGTCTGCTGGAGAGCCCTGTGGTGTCTTTACCTGGGAGAAACCATCCACAGAGCCTCCTTCCCTGTCTCATACCTTCATCCATATTGCATTGTGTTTATTTGTTCAGGTAGAAGAAAGGAAGCAACAGGACCACCTGAAAGGGCAGAAACCAAACTGTACTCTTTGTTACTGGGAATCAGCCTTTTTCATGGATTTTCAGGAAGATCTATATACAACACACATCCTCCCTCATTAAAGACAGCTCAAACACTTAGCAAAGGTCAACTTCTACCTGGGGTAGAGCTGTGGGAAGACAAGAGGTTAACACTGGTAAAATTCCCATGGTATCTTACATGGAGGTGAAGAGAGAGCATATGAGGAAAAAATCAGTAGAACTATCATGTCCAGCTACTTAAAAGGAATGAGCTTTTAACTCTGGGAACTTCTGCAGTAAATATTTGTCAGCTGATATCTAGACTGCTCATCAACAGCTACTCAAAAACAGTTCTCTAGCAGTTAGTCTCTGGGAAGCCTTTTTCCTATTCTCTTTATCTACTGAAAAGCTGCTGTGCTGCTGCGGGAAGCCAGCCAGTGCTCATCCATGTTATCTGGAGGCTTCAGTCCTGGATCAGGACTCTCTACTGACAGGTGTTGCTCAAACACAGAGCAAAAAATGTTCCCTGCATCAATAGTTTGTGAACAAACTATTCTTACACAGATACTTCTTTGTGGATTATGTTTAAGGATGATATTATATTTTATTTTCCTTAAACATGGGACAAAACTGGAATCCCTTTGAATTACAGATTTAAAATAACAGAAAGTGCTCCCTTACATCTTTATTTAGATAAAGACTTCTAATAAGCAATTGAAAATTTGTAGAGGGCAAAAATGTGAGGAGAGGGCCATCAAAGCCAGCTTTTGCACTTGGTTGGGAAAGGTGATTTGTTTTTCTTCACTAATTCTAAAGGGTTTTTTCTTTTGTTTCTGGTCATTGCAGAATGACTCCTGTTCTTTGTACAGATGAGGGGAACTGATGGTGTTTGGCACTAGTGGAGTCATCAGCACTCTGCATTGTCAGGTTCTAACTTTTCTCCCTTGGAGCTCAGATGGCGATGCCAGAGAGTGATGGTATATCCAGCAGGCATGACCACCACCAAATTAAATGCCCTGATTAATAGGACCAGCTCATGTAGATTGAGAACTTGATCCTAAACCCCCAGAAGATCCAAAAATTCCAAGTCAAATAATCTCTGTAAATTTGAAGTCCTGCAAAGACTTCTCTTTTATTTTTTTTCAGACGTTCAAAACTTGATACCCATGTTTCCTTCTTGATTTTCTGTTTTTCCTTTTCCCTGGTTTATCTGTAGAAGTGGATTCTTCATGCATCAGTTCAGAGATAACATGGCAATTTGCCAGCTTGAACTCACAAGTGCTGATCTTATTAATTACTAGGAAATAGTGCTTCTCTGTGGGGAAATGTCTCCAAACATCATTAACAAAAAAAAAGAAAAAAAGAAACCCTTATGAAAAATGTGTGCACTGCTAATCAATGTCTAATACTTTCTTTGTACATTTCCTAACACATTTAAAATGCTGCTTAATATGAAGAGTATGATGGGAGAAGTGGGGAGACGACACCATTTCTCACAATAGCCTTTTATGCAGATCAGCCTGGAGTGGGTGAGGAGGGTGCTGGGTCTCTGCAGGAGTTCATGTGTTTGAGCAAATGTTCCCATCCCCAATTTGTCTTTTCCCACACACCAGTTAAGCCAGTTGTGTTGCAACATTGACTACATTTTGAACACTCTCATCCCAGTAGGGTGAGAAGGTGTACTGGTTAGAGGTTGAAAGTCTTTTTTTACCTTTTCGCATGCTTCTAACTTTAGTCTAACTTAGTCTCAAAGAACCCAGAATTAGCCCTTGGCTTCTTCCTCCAGAGACATCAGAAAGTGTTGACACAATAGGGGACCCAAAGCATGGGGAAGAACCACAGATCAGGCATCTGATGCACACGTGCAGAATTAGATTAGGCTGTTGGTGTAAAAACAATATTTATAGTGAGTTAAGGTGGACTTAGTAGTTGTGTTTGAGATTTCAAACATGAAGATGAATGCACTTTTCATTATCTTAAAAGCACATTACTAAATGTTTACAGTAGTATTACAATTTAGATCTGTCTACAAATTCTCATGTAGGACTAGGTGTCATACTACCTGCCTTCTCACCAAAGATTTTCTAGCAGCAGCTGAATCCTGACAGAAAGCCAAATCCATTTGAATTAATGTGGAAACCTCAGGGGAACTTGAAAAATATTCTTAAACAATTTTAAAATCTTTTTGTATTTACATTCTCAACTGCTATAAGCCCTTTTTCTAATTCATTAGCAAACAAATGAAACATGTCTGAGTTGTATGACTTATCACATGAAATTTCATCAAGGGTAGCACAGCTGAAATTAACTGCATAGTCTCAAAAGCTAATAGGGAAATCCTGCCCCTTTCAGACATGCTGAAGTTTTTGCCAGTGACTTTTTAGTGGGGAGAGTCTTATTTGTTGCAAAAAAAGTGCACGTCTCTAAAGAACATTTACTGTCATGACTTCTAATATTTGCTGCTGGGGATGTTTTGCAAGACACTGATGAAAAAGCAAGTTATAAATTATTAGACTTACAATGTCAATATTAATTGTTCTTTGCATTCTCATAGCTCTTTTCAACCAAGTAACTCAGTGCACCACTATGCATAGAAATACCCATGACAGTAAGCTAATAGCACAAGCAGGTAGGGTAGCGTCTGTTCCCTGGAGGGCAGCTGCTATTTAGTGAGGTGAAGCCACAGCTCACATCCCTTGGAAGGGGATGATGACAGTGGGAGGCAGCAGCCTTGCTATGCCTTCTCATTGTAGGAGGGTAAAGCACTATCAACTCTCAGTGCTTCCTCAGTGGTAGGGCTGTTAGCAATTCTCCAGTTCTTGATAACTCTCAGTCTTCAGGTATCTTCACTCACTAACCAGGGAATATTCTCTGGCAACAGAGAATCCTGGCAGCTCGTGTAATAAAAGACTGTCCCTTTCTGTATTGGTTCCAAAGCATTTCATTCAGGATCTGTTTTTTAAAACACTTAGTTACAGGATTTTGGTCTTATTTGAGTGTGTAACAGCTATAGATGGGAATGCAGACACAATGAAGACTTGTATCTGATCTGCAGGATCAATTGCTTGTGCAGAGAGGCCTCAAAACAGCCTGAGCCTTCACAGATTCAGCAACACATATTCAACAATTCCAGGTTGGAAGCACTACATCCCACACAGTATTTATAATACTGAGTGCTCTCTATTTTTCAGGAAAAATTCAGTGAAATAATTTCTGACACGATTTAAATGTACATTGTGGTAAATGCTTTTTCTGTCTTTCAGCAATGAGTTGTGCTGTTTTTTCTTTAAGGTGTAAATAAATCACTATACATTCACTGAACAAACAAGATAAAACTGGCAATTAGAAGATAAGAAAAAGCTTAATGATTACATTAAGCACACACAAAACTCACAATTAACTATGTTGTTACTGTCTTATGTCTGTACTGATATCACAAAAGGAAAAAGCTAATACCAAAGTAATGGTTTTCATGCAAAAGTTGATTCAGCAAAATTGCATATTCTCCCTTTTTTACAGGGCACAGGCTAGAGCCAGGCTGCAGTACTCATTGTACTGCTCCTTAGTCAAAAATGAAGGAGCACTGCACACATGGAATGGCCACAGTAATCCAGATTCTCACAGCTTTGCAGTTCTCACGTTTGGTGATTGATTGTGCAATTGTATTAACACTACATTATCCTGATATTATTGGCATTTAGATTTCATGTTTATTTTAAAGTCTGGGTGAAGAAGAAACTGGTGGCATTGAATTTGACTCACTCACTGCTACCATTTACTTTCCAAAAACTTTCTTCTGACAAACACATACAAATACACATCATGGAACTTACCAAAGACCATTGACCACAGCAGGACTAGTCACAGTATAAAATATAAATGCCTGCAAACATTTTTATGGTAGCAGAGCCTTGAAGCAGAATCCGATAAAATTCACACTTTATTTGGTTGAAGGTGTGTGCTGAGTCACTGTTTGAATCAAGATGCTTTTCATTTTGCAGCATGATCTCTCTTGGTAACAGACAGGAAACAACTTTGTAAAGAGTAAAATCTTAGCAGCTAAGCAACAGTAATGTAAAACCTTGTAAATTTGTTGGGGTGGGGAAAGACTTCCTACAGGAGTGTAACGAATGATTTTCTTTTACCGTAGGAACTCTTTTTCAGAGCCCACATACTCACCCACAAAAGAAGACAGAGAGAAATCTAGGCTTATTTCATAAACAAAACCAGAGATGTTGATGCAGTAGCCCAAAACAATTTCTGAATATTTACTGGTCTTTATTTGCTGTGTTTCCTCTAAACTAAAGTCCACATTAGAAATGTTAAACTGGCAGTTTTCAAAATATTTTTATGGTAGTATTTTCTTTTCAGCACATATTTCAGCTGCTTCTTGGTCTAGTTAGAATCACATAACAGTCATAAAAAGAGAATGTTTTCTGTGCCCACCATCTAAGGTACCACCACAGGAACTCAGTTCATGGGGCCTCCTTGAATAAAGGGCCAGGATTTTTTGTTGCTTTATTTACTGGTTTACTCTTCCATAGGAATAAAGCACTATTTGATTCTCCCATTTTTTTTTCCCCACTAAATCTCGTTTGCTCAGTAGTTGTCCTGGTCTGAGTGAGAACAGAACTAATTCTGTTCAGTAATTTTACTTTTCAGCTCAGTTCTTCTAACTAACTGCACTGTCTGAA
>WTSP01028052.1:60892-72134 GCA_025331215.1 Actenoides lindsayi | reverse complement strand
CCTGTCCCTCTTGAACTGGGGAGACCAGAACTGAACACAATACTCCAGATGTGGTCTCACTAGTGCAGAGTAGAGGGCGAGGAGAACCTTGTGCCTGACATGGGCTGCTTTGTGCTCGTGTCACAATGTTTTTGGAAAATTGTTAGCTCACACTGTGGTAATTCAATTTTGATGAATACCCTGTAACTTAATTCACTCTGTGGCAAATTGTATAAACAAATTGGTTCTGTCCATACCCATCGTGCATTCACAGGGCATCATTTTAATATTAACTGCTTTGAGCTATGGTAAATTATAGTGTAGACCCTGAAGCAGGAATATGTCTGTAAGCATGGGGCAGATGGTTTTAGTTTCAGAGTACAGCTTTTGCAGAGACCATTCATTGAATGTGAGAATAACAGACAAGGAAAAAAAAAAAAAAAAAGAATTGCCATAAGGATTCAGAAAAGGTGAGTTGTGATAGCAGCTGAGAGACCCTATCAGGGACCAGGTCACCACTGAATGAGGTCCTGCCCCGGATCAAATGCAATGACAGTCTCTGTTTTAAGGCGTGTGTATCAAATACTACAGAAATAAATTTTTGTTCAGCAATTACATTACAAACGTCTAAAATGTTCTCAATCATTAGCACAGGAGATAGCACAACATAGATAAAGCAAATTAAAAGATCCGTTCTGCGAGATGAGGAACAGCCTGCAGCTGCTTGTGTGGCTCAGGCTACATCTGCACATGGCTGCTGTTGGGCCTGTGTCTGGGTCAGCACATGATGCTGAACTATAGCTGTGTCCAGGGCCCCACAGTAACTCCTGGGGAGTGATGTAGCTTGGCCTTAAACTGCTGCTGGAATCTGAAATATGATTTGGAGCCCTAAAACCTGGATAACTGCCTTAATTAAGTTTGATGCAAACATACCTATTGTCATTGACTGTGGGGTTGCATTGCAGTGAGGAACACCGTAATAATTTTTGTATAACAGAATATTGAAGGCAACATCAATAAAGTTTTGCTGTATTACATTTACTTTAAATTGTGGAAGTGTTGTACACAAATATTATTAAAATTGTGATCTTTGACCCTAAAAAAAGAGGAAAAGCAACATCAGGGAGGTTTTAACAACAGCAAGGTAATTCTGGTCAGATCATTTCCATCAGAGCCACTCTAAGAGTTTCACTTTCATTTACACAATGGCTGCTTTGTGCAGGCACAGCTTTACCTGGGAAAAAGGGTGTCACAGAAGATGTTTTAAAAGAGACCAAAAAACTGGACTCTATTGATAACCCTATTGATCAGGGTAGGATTATATCGAGGATCAGATCAGCCCAGTGTTATGTCCAGAATCACCAGTATCACCACCAGTTCCCATCCCATACTCTTCAAATGTCCAGTTTGAACCCACACATGTGTCCAGGCACTCTCAAGGCAAACATGTGGCACAAGCTCCTTGCAGCTTTTCCTTTAATGGATCAAGATGGTCTTAAGAAGGTGTTTAGCATGTGCTTCCCATTTGCGCCCCTCTGGTAGGCAGAGGGATCTAGTAAATATGTGGATACTCCCCACTGCCCAGGTGCCTGGCACAGGAGTCTAGATGCTATTTTAAAGCCTTACTAGCATTAATGCTGCATCTTTTGATGATTATATGCATGTAAAAGTTTGACTGTTATTTCCCACCTAATCCTCTGTGCATGCTAGGCTGCACCCTATTTAGTCCCTTTGTAATGGGAGGTGAGCAGTGGGGGGGACAGGCACCCTACAGCAGGAGCGGGTTCTGTGTTCCCAGCACAGCATCTGGTCAGCAGGCAGCTACATCCAGCTCACCAGGTAATCAGTCACACTCGTTTGAAATCTTATGTGTGGGTTTCTGCAAGCGGTAAAGACTAATGTAGGTGCAAATAAACACAAAATTACTTTTAGAAATAAGTTGTGGTCTTCTTTTGGGCCCAGGGTGTTCATCACAAAGAGTATTTGTTGTTTGCAGCATTTGCCTGATGATCTCCTTTTCTAATCTGTGGATCTGTTATTAAAGGAAAAAGCTGGAAACTTAAAAACTACTCATGTAAACCATGTAAAGGTTATGGCTTTAAGCTGAGGATGCTCTGCACAGCAGCCCGAAGCCATAGGAAGAGCATGTCTACTAGTTCTTCCCAATGCAGTGATCCTACGTTGTTTCTGCTCCCTGACTGAAGTAAGCTTTCTTTTTTAATAGGGAGCTTTGGCCGATGTTATCTTTGATAAATTCAGGTTTGCCTAAGACTACTGTGAATCTTTGTGACTAAAAGAGAACATGATCATACAGGTAATAGCAAATTGCACTTAAATTTATTATTCACAGCCAGCTTCAAAACTGCTTTTCAGTCTTGAAGTAGTTTTGCAGGACTAAGAGCTATTTTTAACCATAGACTACATTGGCCTTCAAGAACTAGAATTGCTTATGGATTATAAACTCTTACTTTGCACTCCATACACTATGTATGGATCTGTCATTTCCCAGCAAGTAAAAGCACATGCCTGAATGCTGTCCTGAGCAGAACTGCAGATAACAGTGTCCTCAAATGCTTTGCTGGCTTGGGACTTGGTGTATGAATTTAAGCATGTGCATAAATATTTGCAGTATTTGGGCTATAATAGTTGTTCTATTTTACAAAAAATGGATACAAAATGGAGTCAGAAATGAAATCAAAATGTTACCCCTTAATGTAGAGAAAAAAAAATGTAACCACTATTTTGGAGTTTGAGATTTTGAATTTTTTTTGTTGTTTTCAGGATTTGCTCAATCCTCTGTTCTGCCATGAAATGTTAGGTTATTTCCACCAAAGGTGGTGTCTGTATTAAGATGCAAGCTGTTTTAATAGTAGGTTAACCACTGTGATTAATGGTGATAATGAATGAATGCTTTTGTCACTAACAAAACTGCATGATCACTTATAAGCTTTAAAAACAGAATTTAAAATAGCACTGTTTAATCTGTTTCAAGAAGATTGTAAATGCCTTGAGATATTGATCCAGCCTGCAAGCCTGTTTATAAGGATAGTCTCTGCCTGCTCTAGTGTGCTTAGATACAATCTAATAAGAGCTCATTGAATAATAAACAATGGTAACCACCCAATCCTAAAAATTTAGATTGACGGAATTTCCTCCCCAGTGAAGAGAAAAAATCTAGAGCTGCCCATAAACCCATTACTGCCCACTCACCCATAAGCCAATAGAAAATCTTGGATTATTGGAACTCTTAGCTTTAAGAGAAATTGCTTTCCTAAATTTGACCTCCCACACTAAATATAAAATATGGACCATCTGTAATGAAGGGATTGCAGCCCAAATAGCTATCATCTCTCAGTGGCAAAGGTTAGAAGGTTGATGCACGTTGGTTCCATGGGGATGGGGATGTTGGTGACCTTTTGGCATGAAAATGGTCACTTGGAGCTGTAATGTGAGAGAAAGGGGTCGGGTATTAGCCACAAAAGACTCTCTGATACTGTGTCCTTGTTAGGCTTTTACAGAAAAAGCCATGGAAGCATTATGGGAAACAACATCAAATCCCATCTACCAGATCTGAATATGATACAGAGGAAAAGTGAAACTAGATATATCCTCTACTTAAGTAACATTTCTTCACTTCTTAAAAGGATGAATGTCGTCTGAGCTTATGCAGAGCACTCATTTCAAAGATCCCCCCCCCCAAAAAAAAAAAGTATAAAGGCAATTTAGTTTTTTGCAGATTAATCTTTTGCTGCACCTGGACTCAAAGTTATATTTGACTGCTCATGATGGGCCAAGTGTATGAGCACAGATATGCATTCCCTTTTCTTAGTTACTTAAGGAATTAAGTACTGTAGAAAGCAAAACAAAAATGCAGTATGTGGTTAAATGAAATTGCTGCTGTCCATACCCCGTGTTTTAGTGTAATTCCTGTAAATGATTGTGAGGGGCTATAGAGGGAAACACAGTGAACACAATGTTCCTTTTTGATCAGCAGCTTTTAACAAAGGAAGGATGTTGAACATCTGAAAGTAGGGAGTGCAGAGTTCACTGTGGGTTACCATTAAGGACAAGAACAAGGTAATGTAAGAGGCTGTGTGATTCCAGGTTGACAGGAGGATTTTAAAAGATCAAAAGTGTTTTTTATATATATGTTGTAGAGGACCAGAAGTGCTTTCAGTCAACAGATGAAAATGCTAATGTTTAGAAATGACGAAAGCAAGACAAATGTGGTAGTGAATTCCAACTGAGTCATCAAAACAACAAATATTCTTAGTCTGTGGTTTTTAAAAGATCATTGCAAATTGTCCGTCAGTGCAGGTGTGGTAAAAATGGTTATTCTGTTGCTATGCTAACAGTTCGTTGCATCTGTTATTTTGGGATGGCAGAGTCGTCAGCAAGTTGCAGCTTGCAATATTCATTCTTTTAGATCTAGATGTATTTGAATACGTCTGTTCATTTTTTAAGCTTTACATTGTGCTCTCTTCCTTTCAGTAATAGCAATATAAATGCTTATACTCTATAATTAAGGATCTGGAGAGAAAAGAAAGAAACAATTAATAGCTGTTTCTGATAGAACCTTCATCAGTTTAGTGTGAAAAAGAAAAATGATGGAGTAATATTGCCACCAGCAATTCCTCAGTCAGGTGACCTTTTTTGCTAGATCAATTCTGGTTGCTAAGCAACAAGCAGAAAGACACAGTTATGTTTTGGTAAATCTTTTATATTTGAATATTCTGTGCTGGAGTTTCACGTACTGTATCTATTACTAATGCTGTTGATTCACCACTCATGGTATCTTCTGAGCCATAAAAGCCCATCTTTTCTTATTTAAAAGGGATGATGTCATTTAGTTTTCACAAAAACTTTTGTAGCTAATACGCATTTGAAAATACAAAACTGAGCCAGTGATTAGAGAATTTGTTAAAAGAAAGCAATGAAAAAATCATTTAAACAACTCTGACATTTTTGGTTAATGATATCTATATTAATGAGTTAATTGCCAATGAATCACATTTTATGCCACTATCAAATATTAACGTTATCAATGGTATAATAATAGCATCTATTGATATAATTGAAGCTTGCTTTCCAATAGGTGTCACCATGAATAACACCATTGCAGTATTAAAATCAATAATAAGAATATTAGGAAGGCATTATAAATTGTCAATAAAATGAAAACCACTTAAATAAATGCTTGATATAAAACAAACTGACTAAATATACTAAGCTAGGCTTCAAAAGAATAAATTCACAACCCTATGTATAACAGTTCGGACATTTCAACTTTGCCGTCCTGAAAAACACCAGACTGAAACTGCTAATACAATAAAGCTATAAAGAGAAGATAAACCTTGTACCTTAAGTGAGGAAATGTTTAAAGAGTATATGATATAGCTGAGGAAATTATAAATATTGGAAGTGGTTTGATGTTACATTTAAGATAAAGCCTTTGTGTTGTATCAGTCCAAAATCTGCTAGCAAATGTCAATGCCTGTCTTCCTTTGAGGACAGTTCAAGCCAGGCACACAGATGAGTCTTGAAAGGATGCGTGCCTAGGTAGCCTACACTGTGTATAAAGAAATCAACAGCCCAGCCTTGGAAGAGGTCTGGAAAGACAAAACTCCAATTTTCCAACATTTTCATCCTGTCAATCTGTGGCCATTGATGTTTCATTTCAACAGTGGCAAAGATAAGGGTCTGAGGGTAATTCTGCATGCCTTTCAGCAACTGACAATGATGCTAAAAAAGAAATGTTGCAAAAAGGAGTCTTTGAAAATTTTGTGGATGCGTAAAGCCAGCGCTGTCTGTGTGGAATAGCAAGCAGGTCAAATATTTTTTTTAAAAAAGCACAATGAAGGTGCTTTATTGCTATCTAGGGGAGAGGGTGAAATGCCCACATAGCATAGACTGGTTTTGGTACCAGCCTTCATCCTGACAGCCACAAAGAACTAGGTGGTTGTTAGCAGCTGCCCGGCGTGGGGGTATCTGTTCCTACACTGAAGCTTTCTTTGTTATGTCTGTTCCCTGGAACCAGGAGTAGGATTGACTCTCCTACAGCTGCATAGCTGATCAGAGGAGAGGAGGGCTGGGGAAAGCAGCCTCCAGAGACTGCAAGGATGGCCAACCCTAAGAAACACTGATCCTCAAAGATGTATCTTGCCAATGGGGAGTAGTAATTTAGTGCAGGAAAAACATTTTACATTACTTTCCATCTCACATGGATGATCTGGATGGGAGACAACAGGGCGTGCACACTGCAGCCAGGTCCAAGCACCTCTTCCTGCTCACCTGGAGGTGAGCAGCAGCCACAGCAGTTCTTTCCAGAGCACCATAGCACAGGTTGTAATTAAATCAACAGAGGTCAATGATACTTTGAACAAGTAACCAAGTTATTAGCTCTGGCTGTCTTGCCACTTTTGACTGCCTGGGTAACGATCTCCATTCCCAACCAAGCAGGGTTTGATGCTAGAGATGCAGTGCATCTTTTTTTTTTTTAAAAAGGGGTTGTTTTTTTTAGTTTACCTGGGAACTCCATTAATCAAAATCGTTCATCTGAAGGCTTTTGATTACCAGTGTTGTCTTCTGCTAGATCTGCCAAAAAAGTTTTAAGATAACTCAGATTTTTTTGCCCAAAAACATTTGACATTTACTTCATTACTCAGTGGATTGCATTCTCTTTAAATAAATTTTCCAGTGATCTAGACTTTTACCATGAAAATATGTACAGTGAACTCCTAGTTTATTATGCCTACTTGAAAAGGGTAATTTAATAAGGCATCAGTACAAATACTTAATTGTGCAATGGCTATTGACAATGCCTTTAAACAGTTGCATATTTGCCAGATTTAGCTAATGGAAGTAGAATTGCCACTTAATGTCTCAGTTTGCACTGGCTGAAAATAAATTGTATCTGACATTCCTTTGGCTTTTAAAGGACATATTTAGATATTTACAGTCAGATTGATCTCTTGTTGCATTTATGTTTCCTGTGTGAAGAAATATGAAATAATTTAGATGGAGATACTTATTTCCACATTCAGTATTTGTAATAGCTTCATACAGTCTGACGCTTCACGGATTTGAGATATTGATATCAGAGAGAGTTGACTGAAAATAACTTGACAAAATCTTTTTTTTCCAAAATGTGTGGATTTGTCAAGTGTGAAATAATTTGCTGGAACAGGCTACCTTTATTGACATAGCCATTTATAACAAGTTTTGAAAAATGTTACAAATGTTCATATAGAATTTTGCATAATTTCCTATATGTTCAGTTTCATTATGTTTTGTTTGTTTGGAAATGTAATTTATAACAAAAATAAGTCAAAAAAAAAAAAAAAAGAAAGCAAAATGTAAAAACAAAATGAAAGCATTTTGAACATATGAGAGAAAAATATTCTGATTTGCATAAGCTGAAATGTTTCTTAAGTTTTTGGTTGAAAAAACTTTTACAGTTTTTAATTTTGATTTAGGATGCAAATGAAACCTGCAATATTGAAAATGTTCATAAGATGTGAAAACTGTTTCATATTGAGTTCAAGTGCAGATGCATTTAATTTTTTTATATTCTCTGTTAGAAATATAATTACTTATCTCTGTATTTCCCCTTTCCTCACACCTCATTTAAGAAGCAGAAAGCTTTTTCTGATGAAGCAACTTCTTACCACATTAAGATGCTCAGCAGCAATTGAATTACAAGTATTGTGATACTGCATTTTTTTCAATGGCCAGTGCATTTTTAGCTTTTGTAATGAAAGTACTGCAAAGTGTGAATCCACTTAATTCTGATAAAGTAAGTTTTTACATTTGACAGTTTTCTGTGAATGATTTCTTAATTAAGACATAGCACTAAAAACATTTAAACTTCTGAGGGGTGCAATTTATTTGACTTAGATTTTACTTCACTGTTCTATGGGAAGAGCAGTGTTTTCTGGAACACCAGGCTTGGTTTTCAAAAACTGAGCTGGTCTTTGCTTGGATAACATATACAGATAGTTTTGCTGTTTTAATTTCCATTGCTTAAACAAATCCAGGAATTACTTTGTGCCTTGCACTGCTGAAGTCATAGGGTTGGCAGCAAGAGCTCTACAATTTAGGATCAGGTTTTGCTAAGTTTCTGTGCTCCCTGGGAGCAAGGGTGAGTGCTGAAACAGCTTCTCCTGGCTCAGCCAGTGACTGCAGAATTTTATAGATAGCCAGCATATGGAATGTATTCTAGTGCTATAGTGATATGTTTGAACAACTTGATGACTGATACTTATAAAATTGCAGGTCAATCAGCTCTGAAAACACTAATTTTAGACAAAATAGAAAGAAGCACCTGAATTTAAATATATGCATTAATCATATGAGGAATAGCCTCTGACGTTGATGCTGAGCACTTTGTACCAACCAGTCTTTTGCATTGACCATACTTAAGTTTGAATTAAAAGTCTGCATTAATTTACTTCGTTAATTAGCAGTTCACTTCCATTCAGGAAGCCTTTCTGCAGCCCTTCCAGCTGCTGACCATGTCCACTGTCTTCCATCTGTGTGATCAGCATGTGTCAGTGAGCCATGAAACATGGCACCTGGTTTTCATGCTAGAACTCAACCTGGACTGTCATGACATTTGCTGAATAAAAGGGCTGGGTCATTGAGCTTGAAAAGAGGAAAAAGCATAATGAGAGAGGAGACAATATAGGTAACGTTTCCTTTACAACTGCTGTCACTGTACTACCCAAGAAGATACCCCAACACTCTTGTGGACTAAAGTGCTGATGAACAAGGTGCCGCTTCATATGATGTGAACCAGTAAGTCTGATAATTAATTTTGGAGGATTTTTTTAGTTCAGTTATAAATTTTGGCATCTCTTAAAACTCCACTCTACTTAAAACTTCAGGCAATTGCTTTTGAGGCATTTAAAGGTTGGGTTTTTCCTGTGCATTTGGTGGGTTTGTTTGGCTGATGCATGTGCTCAGATAGAAATAACCATTGAAATGAGAAATAGTAGTAGGAAGATTAATACCTAGATTCTTAGCTTCCAAAACTTCTGATGTGGCACAGAAAGGAACACGCTTTACAGTAAATAACATTACGTCCTTTTGTACTTCCTCTTTCTTGGACATCAACATGCAAGCTGCAGCTATGTGAATTCTGTCAGCTCACTAGTCTTTTCATTCTAAAACAGTGGTTAAGAATTGCTGTAGTTTCCCTCCCTTAACTCTGTTTTTCCTAGCTAATTTTATTTGTTGTCCTTGGAAAGCTCCGTGGATTGCACATTGGTTGATTTCTCCCTAAGAGCTTTGCAATTCTGGGCATTTCTGCGGGCCCATGCTGCATTGTACTGTATCTTTCTGTGCGCTTCATAATGATCTCAAAGACATATCAGAGAGAAAATCTATTCTCTTTTGTGATCTGTGATGAACCATTCCTTAATTCTGTGTGTTCTTGAAATGCAGATATTGTACGTCAACAAGGAGTTATGTTTGGTTTAGAAAGTATCAAATCTTTCCCCTGGAGAAGACAACTGCCTGCAATGTTATAGTTAGTGATGCAATATTATATGGAGGGGGATAGAACACAAAATGATGAAAACCAAGTGATGATAACAGGATAAAGGAGGAAGTAGTAGAGAAACTAGATTATGACCTTTGAGTCTAATACGATTTATCCCACTGTACTCAGTGGTCTAAGGACAGCTCAACACCAATGATGCAATGACACAAACTACCACCTAAGCTACAGGTTCTCATATTTGGAGTTTGCTCTCAGACAATTTAGATTTGCTGAAGTTCATTATTTCAACATTAAGCAGCACTGGAATATTCCACTCACTGCTGGAGAGAAAATAGATTTTTGCAGCTAAAAAGAGTGAATAAAAGGCCACTGTCTATGGTTTGTCATGAAAAGTGCACATGGGATCTCCTATGTAGGAATATGTGTTTGTGTTTCTGCATACATTCATTCTTTGGTATGTTTTTCAGTATTGGTATTTTTTTCAGTAATGAAGCAGATACTTCAGACTCTCAGATATTTAATTCTGTTGAAGAGCTGTTGCCAGATTATTGGAAAACTTTTTCTGTTGAGATATGGGGCACATGTAAGGGAAAACTATTTCATGCTTCCACAGAGTACAGATTTGTAACCAAACTTTCATTCAAAAGCCTGTAAATGTCTGCAGGGAAGATAACAATCTTCTCCTCTTGCCACTGTTTTGTTAAAAAAACTAATAATAGAGGAAAAGAAAAGAACACCGTACAACAAGGAGTAATAAAAAGGTAATCCATAGTCTGGGGCCTTGTGTAAATGCAATAAACATGAAGAATTTATTATGTTTTTCTTATTCCACGTGGAGATTGTTAAAGGCAAGCTTACTTCTTCTGAACTGCTCAAAAGTAACAGAAAATGGACATATGCATGGATGAGCTAAAGGTGATGAATGTCAAACTTGAAAGAGTATGTCCCTAAATGGCACCATCATGCAGTAGCTGGGAAATTTGTATGTATTTGCTCAGTTCTGGAATGCAAAGAAAAAACAGCCACAGTCAAATTGCCAACTGACTCTTGGATCTGCAGACAGGCTGCAGCACAGAGAAGGCAGAGCCTGACTGCTCAGCGGTGTGACCAGTACAGCCCAGTGCAGCCTTCATGCTCCAAGATCTAACTCTGCCACATGAGCAGCCAGCCCCTCCCAAACCCAGGTTTGGTGTTTGCCTGTGCGGTGAAGTTGTCTGCAGCCACATGTGCATAGTTCAGTAAAATCAATAGAGACATTTCCATGGAGCTCAGTAGGTTTCAAATTGAGTTTGCTTCATGCACCATAAATGACAGCTGTAACACTGCCTGTGTGGATCTGTTAATGCGCATTCCACTATTTCATGAGGATGTGGTAGAAAGAGGTCAGTATCATAAAGGTATACAAGAATATAATTGCTGTGCGTAAAACAGAGTTGTGAGTTCACCCTGCACATAATGTGCTATAAAAGAGATGCTGACTGCTTAGTAGATTCACCAATTCTTCACACAAATTTAGTGGCAGAATTCAGTTCTTGGTCACAGACGTACTGCTGAAAAGGAAACTGCTACTCAAAGCCAAATTCTGATCTCACTTCCCAGGTTATAAATACAGAGTAATCCTTCTGACTTCGGTGAAGTCATCTGTGCTTGGAACACTGTAAGTGAGAGAGAATTGGGAACGGTAATCTGGACATGATAGATTACTCACTTGGAAACTGTGTTTTCACATCTATTAAAAAGCCTCATCTTTATCATAATATT
>WTSP01028052.1:44057-57913 GCA_025331215.1 Actenoides lindsayi | reverse complement strand
TGAGGGTGGTGAGACACTGGAACAGGTTGCCCAGAGAGGTGGTGGAAGCCCCATCCTTGGAAGTTTTTAAGACCAGGGTGGATGGGGCTCTGAGCACCCTGCTCTAGTGGGAGATGTCCCTGCCATTGGCAGGGGGGTTGGAACTAGATGATCTTTAAGGTCTCTTCCAACCCTGACAATTCTATGATTCTGTGATTCTATGTATTGGAAGACAGACTCAATACTCAGGTGGGAATGATATATGAAGATTCCTAGTAACAAGTTTCCTGGAAACATGGGCCCATTTGCCCAATTGAGCATGGAAGGAAATATCTGCTCCTTAGGCTATTGGGAATATTAGTGAAATATTCTCTTATTTTGGGAGATTTTGCTTTGTGACAGCCCATGAGAAAAGAATGTAGCCATAACCTAAGGGACTGTTGAATGTCTGTGGGATGTTCTTCTGAAGCGATGAAAGAGAAATGCAGTCTCTTACAGAAAGGCTAGAAATTGGCCTTTGCCTTTGCATCACTTCACGCTCGGAAGAGAAGTGCCTGCTGTTGTACAACAGCAGGGAGAGCAAAGGAAAACACTTCCCTTTTGGGGGGCGAATAAAAGCCAGGTACGGTCTGAACAAATCAAAAGGATGCAGGTGAAGTATATGACAAGCAGTCAAGGAAACAAATCCTCCCGTGTGCTGCCAAAAGAAAACCATGGATAAGAACTATGCTGTAAGCAAGGTAACACGTTTGCATCTGATTTTATTAGGGACTTCATATTCTGATATGCATAGGTTAAGCTGTATTTGAAGAACATTTCTTCAGAAATATGGTAGCAATGGATTTAAATAAGACAACGAAACTTTCACAGAAATAAAGTTGTTGAAGATTGAGATAAAAGACCAATAATCATGAGGAATGGTCAAAATAAGGTTCTCCTAATCCTTTGATCCTGTAATAAGACATCAAGAAATCATAGTTCCATTAATGATGGGAGGTTTCTGCTTGTGAGGTAGAAGACAAAAGGGCAACACTTCAGTCATCCAAATCACCAGTTCTGTTGTTTTGGCAGTCGGCTTCCTCCATAGTAAAGGTTGTTCAGAGACCTGACCAACACCTCGCTGCTTCAGATACAGAGGCCAAGATGAATTCTGCCTTTACAAAGCTCTCTAGCTCTCAGAAAATTGCCAGGTTCTCTAAGAGAGGTAAAGTTCTTTCCCTTATGATGGTAAGAGCTATGGAAAATCAGAAACAGGTTTCAGAAGATAAATAGCTGGGAATATAAAAATTCTTCAAGATCTCAGTGGTCCAATTAAACTATTTCCTTATGAAGACTCAGCTCATGAAAAACTGAGTATACTAATAAAACTGTGAGTCATCGTGCCTTTCGTACTGATTCCTGTTATCTTTCTGGATCTGAGGCAACAATAAACATGATTTATATGCACTGTGTTTAATTTCCCATGGTGTTCTAGTCTCTCATTGGTGTGGGGGGAAAAGTCAATGCAGAGAGATGGTGAGCAGAATGCAAACTGAGAAACAGGCAGCAAATATGGCCAGAAATTGGAGGGGTGGGGGATGTGTGTCATATTGCAGGGATAAGTAACACTTTTACGTCTCTAAAGTTGATGTGATTTAAAGTATATTAATAGAAAAGGAATGCTGTGACTGGTAGGACAGGAGGATGGTCCTGTCTGTGCCAACAAAAAACGCCCATTTAAATCCCCTTGTGTTGTGCAGATGAATCATAACACAGCGCTTAATACTTACAGGCTTTGCTTTCTGCCACAGCGCTGCTGAGCAGGAATGAGCTTCTGTGAGGATGTCTTCTGTCAAGTCCAGAAAATCTAGGCTATATTGGTCCTACCTGCTACAGCGGTTGTCCTCACTGAGCCACAGGGACAGTGTGATACACATGACATCACAGGAACTTCCAATGTCTTCGTGTGCATTTTCTATGTCATGTGATTGTTTGATGGACAGCTGCCTGGAAATTGGCTGTAGGCTCCCTCGTCATGTGGCTCGCAGAAAATTCATTCAATCTTGTAAAGTACAGGCAGACTAAAGGAAAATTACTACAGGCTATTTCCTGGTTCCTTCTTTTCAGATACATTGTTGGGGCTTTTTTGACTCCGAAAAACACTGAAGTAGGCTGTGAATGCCTTCTCTTTCATTTATTAGCTCTGACAGTATCCTCTGTACAACTGTGTTGCAGTTGCTGTTGAACCGGTGCAGTTTAACTAAATGGTATTTATCTTTGCACAAGGGACAGTTAAGCCTACAGCTTCTGACAGGCGTGACCTTCATGTGTCCATGTGGACCTCTGTCTGGAGGTACACGGTACAGTAGAGGCACCACTGGCTGCCTGTGAGAATCCAAATAAAGATGAGATGCCAGAACACTTGCCTGAAATGGGAATCAGTGCTGAGGATGGCTTCCAGGAAAATGCTTAAGAGTGAAAGTGCAAATACATATTGACTCCTGTTCTTCATAAGATTACTTACCCTGGCTCAAGAAGCCAAGAGCATTGATTTGAAAACACCTCTGTCATGGACATAGGAAACTTAAGAGGCAAAGTAACTAGACTTCTAGAAATGTCACATGCGTCTATAGAGAAAGCCTCAGAGAGAAAGCAAAAAGCCTTTGCAAGGAGCAGTTATTCATAGGGCCATTGCAGCCACTGGAGAGGAACATCCCAGGAAGCCCAGCTTTGTCTCCAGTTGTTGGTTTTGGAATAAGAAAAAGGTCACATTCTGAGGCAACAATAGTTTTAGCCTTTATGAGCAGCTCCTTCTTTATGGTTCCTTTTGTGGCTTCACCAGTAAATTATATCACTTTTTCTTCCAGGGAAAGGCAGCCCTACAGTTAGAGAAAAGCCTTTTGGGTTCTGTTCCTCAGCTCTGCTATCCCTCCCTCCCTTCTCCAGTGAACACAGAGATCCTTAACCTACTTTTACTTTATTATGAGGCTCAGAGCCTGTGCCTGGCTCCCTTTGAGGACAACTGGAATGCTGCCATTGACTTCAAAAAGAGCATGGGCAGGCTTCTCGTTAGTTACCATTTGTAAAGTGCTTGGAGGTACTGAGGCAACAGATGTTACATAAATTGCGATTAACGTTGCAACTTCGCTATCGCTGCTGCAACGCTGTGCTGCAACTTGCTCAGCAGGCATCTGAATTCCCCCTTGAGTGCTGTGTGTTTGCAGAATGAGGCTTTAGCTAAATACGGATAAATAATCTTTCCAAATTCAACGCAACTATTCACCTAGATAAATAAAGGTTCGACATTAGCCTCCTCTAAATATGGAAAATGCTTGTTTGTGTGTTTCTGTTTGTGTGAAAAGTCTTTTAGACGTAGAGATTAACAACAGCTTTTTATTTCTGGTACAATTATAAAACAGATGTTTAGATGTCCTATGCTTGAATCATCACAGATATCCAGGGGACAGAAATATAATAATAGATACAGAAGGCAAATGGTATTTAATACTGATCATTCAGCCATTCACATTAGCTTTTTCCAGTTCATGGACAAAATTTGACTTTATCTTCCGGTGACACAGAGAAGTCCAGTAACTTTGATGAGTTACAGAGGTTGTGTTAATACTTTGGCGTAGTTTTTAATTTGCACATTCCACGAGAACAGATATGCTTCTTTATCATTTTACAGAATTTACATGAATGTTTCAAATTCTGTGGGCATTTCTTAGCAATTTCAAACAGGAATTTTCAAATTAACTGACCAGCATTGCTGGACTTTATCAGCCTGGGGCCACTACAGCCAGAGATTTAAAAAAGAGGTTAGATTCTTAGAAAGAATCATTCTGACTAATGATAGCCTTTGAAATCACCTATTGGTACATAATGGCAGTGGGTGCAATATGCTCAGCTGAGAAGGAGAGCTGGCAGAGAGCTGATAGGAAGCAGAACTCATATGAGTCACATCTCGTTGCACCAGCAATGGCAAAGACAGTGAAATCCAGTGGCTGGAAGAGAGTAACAAGCACAAATCCCTGTCCCGTGTAGACAAGCCGCCTACATGCCATACACTTTATGTTGTATGAGCTGAGCCATCACCCATTATGAAAGCTATAATATGCCTTACCTGATTGAGTTAATTATGTTCTGTGAACCACTGACTTGTTTCCAAATATCTAATCCACAATATAAAATCCATCATCAAAAGCCTTTTGACAGGTTTGCTAATAAAATGTAAAATTCCCCTTTTGTATCGCACCCCTGCAATTCTCCAGCAGCATTCTTTATGCATTTCTGTTGCTCAGAGCCTAAAATTAATATTTTATAGTAGTTCCTTCGTGTATTGTAAGCACTTTGCTGTCATGTGCTGCAAGGATTGATCAATTTGGTTACCCTTAATAAAAACAATGTGATGTAGATGATTAACATGGCTATGTGTTTACTATTTCAGATACCAGTTTACTTGGTTGACAGTGGAACTTGCAGATCATCCATGGATAATATACTTGAAAAGCAAAGCAATCCTGTAAAAATGACCATGAGTTCAATGACAGAATAAACATACAGAGTACAGAGGAAACCTACTGTGTATTTGGAGGGGAAAATAACGCACCTTACTGAATCAAATATTCAGCACTTGTGTTCCCACATTTCTTTCATGTCAAGTACATGAAGAAAGCAGCTCTTGATATAGACAGGTGTTTACTAGTCTTAAGGATGGAGAACCTGAGGTACAGGGATAGTTAGGGCAAATATTTGCAAGCACTGCAACTGATCTGAGCTTTCCATTTCATAGACATGTAATGCGACACTTGGAGTGTGATGTGAAGAAATATTTAGCACATTATTCCAGTCATGGCCTTGCAAATGTAATGCCAGATCACGCATCTCTTGATATATTTGGTGTTTGAAGACTTTGTGTTGCAGCATCTTTACAGAGGAGGATGTTCAACTGTTGTTATTCACTATAACTGCTGCTTTTCAGGCACTTTCAAGGTTAGTATTTTCAAGGCTGCTGTTCCCTTCTGTACAAGTGTGACCTTTCATCTTCTTAAATTATTTGTCAATGGTAAAATGCAGGATGCTTCTTTGAACTCTGTCCACCAAGTGATATAGATATTTTCCTATAAATGTTAGGTTTGTATTTTTAATTTTCATTCCATCAGTCTTTCTGCTGCACAGGGATTTTAAAGCTAGGTTTAAATACGCTCACGACAGACTTGTGTTGCTGAACAAACCCATTCTCCCAGCTCTTTCCAGGCTTCACCAGTTCTCTTCAACCATGTACCAGCTCTGAAGTGCGTACCTTTTCTCAGCTAGTTCAATGACTGGTGAGGAGCAGATCTGGAAAGAGAAGTGGGATTTGTTTTGAATTTGTCAGTCATCAACACAGAAGTGGAATGGTAGTGCTGCTCTCTGGGTTAGCCGAACCTTTTTTGTCATTCTTTGCTCATTTAAAACTTAGCTACAGTCCCAAATAAATCCATAGAGCCATAAACAAGCTTGGAACAATTCTTAGCACATGTTGGGATTTGCTTGGATATCTATATCCATTTCAAACCATGCCTTGTTGGGCAATAATATGTGTGCACTCACTGTTCGTAATTCACCAACATTCTGTTACTCACCACACTATGCAGTTCAATGCTGAAGAGTTTATTATTTCACAGTTTATTTTCAATCAGTTTACTGTTAAAGAGTTAAGCAAGGATGTATATAGATGGGCACTGAGAGAAGACTGGCTCTGGGCTGTAAGAAGGAGCCAACATTTTCAATTACATGGTCATTTTATTATTTCTGCCTTCTAGCAGAAAGGTAGCATCCAGACTTCAAAATAAGATACTAATGTTTTATTGCTAATGTTGAGCTGGCTACGGATAACAGATTTTAAACTGTTACAGTCCTAATGAGATCACTACAGTAACTTAATTAAGCAATTGAACATGACAGGCAGTGCATTGTTGGGGGATTATTACATGCCTTTAATAAAGTCTTAAATAAAAAGCGAGGCATTTCAGCTACCAAGAAACCTCTGAAAACAAATCTCTTGTCCACCTTGTTGAAGCAAAAGAAACTAATGGAATTTTAAGAAAGCAGAAAAGAAAATAGGTCAGTCTTGCACTTAGCATGCTGTCTGAGGGTATTTATTACCACTTGGAAAAATCTGCTCAGAATACTGTATTTTTTTCTCATAACACATTGCATGGTGATTTTTACCTGGAACCAAAACCCGATTCAAGTAGTGGTTTAATGTTAGGACACTTCTCCATGTATTCAGACAAAGAGCATGAATCATTAAGAAGCTGACCTCAAGGTGTCCTTTTGAGGAGTAAGCAGAAGTGGAGACAATCTCCTTCCATGGAGGTTTGTCTCCTTTTCTGGCAACAACTGCAGAGGCAGTGTGAAGAAATGGTATTAACAGCTAGGAGCTGGTGAGGTGAAGACCGGTTTACTCGAGCCAAACCCTCTATCGCTGCCAGAACTTTGCCAGACCAAAGTGACAATATGAATTGTAGCAGATAAATTTGTATTGACCAAAGACCTAGTTCTAGATCCAATTACATAATACAGAAATGCCCAAATCACTTATTTTACTAAAATTATGAGGAGAGCTGAAACTCTGACATGTTAATAAAAAGAATTTTATCTGTGTAAGTCAGGTACTTATCACAAGCCCTCTACTGACAGGGACTAGCAGCATAGCTCTATTCTAATGCCTTCCAAGACCTTATGTTCAGTCTTTCTCACCTAAACGTAGTACGTCAGAAAGAAATTAAAAGCTTAAGCCAGTCAGAGCCAAACCAGGAAGGATATGAAGCTATTCTCCTTTTTAGAGTTTTTGAGATTAGTATGCTGCAGACTGCACGGAGAGATAATAAAGACTTTAATTAAATCTATTTCAGTCTGGAGCAATGAAACAAGGGGTAATATGGAAGGTATTGTCATTAAGCCTGAATTTGCAAAAGGGTTTGTCTTTATTTTGATCCCTGCATTTTGATCTGTGTTCTACTATGAAGTCTTACTGGGCCATATTCATTCTTCAGTATCTGAACGGTGATTGTCTCTGTTGGACACCTGATCAGTGTCAAGTGAACGCAATAGTTACATACCAATTTATTCATTTAACACAGACTCTTTATGTATCAATGTTGTATTGTATTTTGAAGGCTACTCAAAAGCCAAACCATGAACTTCTTCAGCTTTCACCTCACATAGTCCTTGGACTTATCTCTGGTATCAAATATATCAAATATATCAAATATCTCTCTTCCATGTTTTATCTGTTGTCAATGACAAACTGTGTCTTCACAGTAGCATGTGCTGTGAAGAAGAACAGACAATTTAAAGACATTAAAGAACAGAAGATATAAAAATAACGTTGCTTGACCTATTCTGGAGTTAACAAGTGGTCAAAATGAAGAAGAAGCCATTTCTATTTAGTTGATTGACACTGGAACAGCCACTGACATACGAGTCTGTGCTGATGAAGGAGAAGGAGAGCTGTGCAGGTTCCTGACATGCTCCTTACTGCAGTACTCATTCAAATGCCATGGAGGTATTTCTGCCACTCCAGCAGCAGCGCGAGCGCTGATACTCCCTTTGTTTCCTTTTCCTGTTATCTCTGCTATGCTCTCTTCCTTGAGCTGAGGATAATCACATTAGGAACGTACTGTGCTTTCTATGTTTAGATCTCTAATTAGTTTACTCAATAGGTTAAGTATAATTATCCTCATCTTGATCCATCATAAGAAGATGAAACAATTTGCTCAACACCTCACCCCAAACCATTTCTATATATGCTTTTATATCTGTGAAAATCCTACTAATGTGTTCCTTTTAGTAATATCTTGTTGCAGTTAGTTCCACGTGGTAACTGTGCCTCTCACTTTCAAGCATTTCTTTCCAAGTAAACTCCACACTAGAATTCTGCCCACATCTCGCCAGACAACTCACTGCAGAGGGTGAGAGGCACAGAGCAACAGCAGGGAAGCATTCTGCCTCTCAGGGAACCTCATCCTTTGCAAGGTAAGCTATGAAAGGTTTGAATTTTTTTCCTGTTTACTCTGATAAACCAGGAAAAAGATAAACAAGGATGTACATTGACATCTAATTTCTTCCAGCTGGTATTTGAAAGCACACCACTTCTCGGAGCAAATACAAAGTGATGCCTATAGAGGTTAAGTAATTTTAAAAAGACAGCCTGTGGCTGATGGATTCCAACTCAGTTTTCTCTCCAGTTACCATTCTTTGTTATAAGGATTGAAAAGTCTCACTCATAAGCCACAGTCCTTTAGAACGTTTATTATTCTTTTTTTTCTTCAGCTCTATTTTATGTGATTTTTCTGAAGAAGAGAAAGTTTAAAGGAACCTTGAAAAAAGTTTGGCAATTACATCTGCAGTGGCACACGTATTCTGCTCAGCACAGTCATTGCATCGGAGCATACAAAACCCCAGCTTTCATTTGTCGGGGCTGACTTTTAAGAAGCTTTTTCACCAGTGTATACAATTTAGTCTGTGTGTCCTCTTTTGTAGCCATTATTAACTTGCAGTGTGGGCTATAAACCCAAGCTTCCTCATCCGATGCCAACTGGCATCTGTCGCCACTCTCTCCTTATCTGCTACCTCTGCCAGTTCCCAGTGTTAAATGAGGCCACGTCACGCTATCGTCAGGATTAGACCTAATGCACCGAGTTCTGTCTGCCCTGTTTATTTTTACCAACTTATTTAGATTTCCAGTTTGGGCATCCAAGCTCCAGAAATGCTGGTGTTTTAATGAGCACTAAATCCACACAGATGCAAAGCCTGACTATTTTCTCTTGCATTTATCTGCGTGTTCTTAGCATGGAGGAGATGCAAAATTCTGCAGCACAGGAAGCTCTGAAAAAGTTACTTCCATTTCCATACCACTGCCATGTGTGTGTCCAGAGGCTGGAAGGACGAGGGGACACAAGGAATGACAATTGCCCATGACAAGAGGCACCTGGAGCAGACTGAGCTAATCCTCTGCAGTTATTGACCAGAGAATTGTACTCCTACTATTTCTCACACTAGCTGGATCTTTATTAGATACTGGGAGATAAAATGGATGAGCAAATAAATGGATTTATAACTTCTTCCTCTAATGTGTAATGATGATTAGATAAAAACATTTTATGATACATTTACAACCCCAGTCTGCAAATGATGGAGAAAAATCCAAACTAGGTCAGATGTCAGAGCACAAAGAGCAGTGACACAAACATGAGATAGACAGTTTGGTTCTCATGTATGGAAAAATGTAAAGGAACTCACTGCAGAGAGAGAAAGCACCTAGTATCTATTTGATGCCAATGCAGAAGTATCATTACTCACTCTTTCCTAAGGGTTCTGGGCCAATCCATTTTTAGACACAACCAATCTCTTACTAGATATTTCAGATAGGAATACATTGCACTGTTGGAAATATTTTCCCTCACAGTCAAAACAGAATTCTCCTCAGTTTCCTCCCTTTGTGTCTTTTCTTATTACCGCACAATTTTTTTCAGCATCATCAGTGTTTACATCTTTTCTAATAGTTATTTGCTTGTTAAATCCCTCAGTACCCTCTTTACCTTCCTTAAATTTCACACCATCAGTTTCTCATTTATCAACTCGCTAGTCAGCAAGTAATAAAAACATCAGGCTTGCAGTTAAGAAAATAAAGCTAGTAAGGTTAAGAAAGAAAAGGAAATTAAGCAAGCCACCAAAGCAAAAAGCTGTGGAACATTTCCAGAGGATGTTGTAGATAGTAAAATTTTATATGTGTCCAGAAAGCAATTAGTTTCATGGAAGAAAAACACTTCAGGTGCTGTGAAACAGAAAGATGTCACCTCTCAGCAAGTCAGTTAGTTGCAGATGACTGAAGGATGGGCAGTGAACTGAGCAAGAGTCATCCTTGCTCGTTCACTGCTTCACCAAGCATCTTGTGTCAGCCACTCTCAAGGAAAGGCTAATGAACTAGATGGACCTCTGGCCTGATTCAATACATCAGTCCTAACTTTTTTTTATTATCCATTTGGGATGGGTGGGTGCCTTCTTTGATTGATTTAATTTATCTACTGTATTACACAGAAACTGTGCCAAGAAAACCAATCGCTGTATTCATCCTAACGTTGATGGGATGGAGATCAACAGTGCAGAGAAGCACTGATATACCTGATAAAGGTACATCTTGACAGCCTTGGGAAGGAGTTTCAGAAAGACGTGCTCAGGGTGTGTGCTTGTGTGTGTCAGAGACAGAGGGTGGACAAGTGCACAAAAGCAGAAGTGTCACTCGGATTTTGCTCTTCGAGCACCTTGCATTAAGTGAAACTCTTGTGGCAGATGATAGCTATATCTCTGTGCAGCTTCAGTGAGAAGCTGCATGAACTAGAAAATCAAGTAGCACTGCATCGATGAGGGCCCAAGTGAGGCCTGGAGACGATGAGGTGCTGCCTGCAGAGCTGTGAGGTGGTGCTGGCAAGGAGCTGGAAGCAGCAAGCATAATTCAGCTTCATCCATGCCTGTGCTAGCAGGATGCCCTGCTTACCAAAGCCCAGGACAGTGCTTCTTATGAGGAAAACATCAGCACCCTGCAGTGCAACAACTGCTCTAAGCTGCAGAGGAGTCATGTTTTCCCTGCGTGAAGTTCATCAGGACGAGCTCCAAGTCACTGCCTGAGGTTTCACTGACACAAACTTGCACTTTCAAGCCATTACAATCTCAGGATCTTATTTTTTTACGCACAGATCCCCTTTCCTCACTTCCTTCTCTTTCTGTTTCGCTCAGCGGTGGTACTTGGCTTGTATCCTTCTTGGCACAATGTAATCAAGGGGAAGTGACTGTACTTGGGTCAGAAGAAGGTGAAAGAGTTGATGAAGACTCATGGACACAAACCAGAATGGGTTTCAGATCTCTGTTTTCTTATCGCTTCATAGAAAACTATATTTATTTAGTCCAAGGAAGAGAAATTCAATATTGGAATTAATTTTTTAAATTTTCCTCTGTAATTTAAAAAATCAGACTACTGGATTTTCAAAAATAAGTAACATTTTGCAACACTTTCTTGCTTCAGTAAGCTTAAGTGCAATGATTTATCTAGAAATATTAAGTCCAAAGACTTGATGCCTACCACTTTTTACTGGGAGAAAAATTGTCCAAATCAGTCAACCTTCAGCTCGATTCATCATCACCTGGCTAAACAGACTTCTGTCACAAGGCAGGCATTTCAATTTACAGTCCTTACCAGTCACATGTAGAAATTGCAGCCCTGGCAATTACCAAATTCTCGGAGTTCATTTGTTTTATGCTTTTAGATCATTTTTATCTGTCTACCAACATAAGGAGGATTCATAGATAATTGACTCACTGTTTTCTTGACCATTTAATGTATTCTGCGATTACCTAACTTGGGCTAAGATGGTGACAAGCATCTGTGGTTTTCCATTCAGCTCGGGTTATTTTTTATATTTGGAGAAGGGAGAAAAATATTGCCTCCGTTCTTACCAGTTTCAGTGCTCCGATGCACTTCACTCTTGTTTTTCTGTACTTCCTTTTCCAAACTGTAAAGTACTTGGGCCAGGTACTCTAAGATGATTCATACATGCTGAGGACAGTTTTCAAGAGCTCACAAATAAAAGAACTTTGTTCACCTATTTCTTTTCACCTTATTAAACAAAAACCAGCTTGAATGAAATTATGTATTTAGTTGTATTATGATCACCTTACTGCACATGTCTGCAACCTACAAAGATATGCTTGTACAAGTAGCTTTATGCTTCAGATATTTACAGTAGTTTGAGTATTTTTCAAGTATCAAAGTCCTTGCGTGTGTTTGTATATGCAGGACTAGGGTCACAGCTTTCTGGGGAAGTCATTTCTAGACAGGAACATGATACACTATGTTTCACACTGTGACAGACCTTGTAGTAATGCTCAAATCTTCAAGAAAGATTCTCACAATAATGTGACTCAAGCCAGCCTCAGCTGTCAGCATGAGTAAGGGATCAAATGCTCAGAAAACAAAGAATCACAGAATCACAGAATTGTCATGGTTGGAAAGACTTCTAAGATCACCGTGTCCAACTGTCAACAAAAAAAACCCCCACAAAACCAAAACCAAACACACAAAACAAAAACAACCAAAAAAAGAACCAGAAAACATAACCACAAAAAACCCCACCTCACCATGCCACTACAGCATGTCCTGAAGTGTCCATTTTTTTAACATCTCCAGGGATGGTGACTACACCAACTCCCTGGGCAGCCCATTCCAGCGCCTGACTATTCTTTCAGTAAGGAAATTCTTCCTAATATCCAATCTAAACCTCCCCTGGTTCATCTTCAGGCCATTTCGTCTAGTCCTGTACTTGAGAGAAGAGGTTGCACCCACCTCACTGCAACCTCCTTTCAGGTAGTTGTAGAGAGTGATAAGGTCTCCCCTCAGCCTCCTCTTCTCCAAACTAAACAATCCCAATTCCCTCAGACTCTCCTCATGGGCTTTGTTTTCCACAACCCTCACCAGCTGGGTTGCCCTTCTCTGAACTCGCTTCAGCAACTCAGTGTCTCTCTTGTGGTGAGGGGCCCAGAACTGAACACAGTACTCAAGGTGTGGCTTCACCAGTGCCAAGTACAGGGGCACAATCACTTCTTTTCTCCTGCTGGTCATGCTGTTTCTGATACAGGCCAGGATGCCGTTGGCCTTCTTGGCCACCTGGGCACATAGCTAACTCATATTCAGCCAGGTGTCAACCAGCTCCCCCAGATCCTTTTCACCAGGCAACTTTCCAGCCACTCTTCCCCAAGGCTGTAGGGTTGCCTGGGGTTGTTATAACTGAAATGCGGGACCTGGCACTTGGCCTTGTTAAACCTCATACAATTACATCCTCCTAATTCTACTGATACTGAGGATTTCAGGTGACATAAAGTCACTTCAATGGACTGACTCTAATGATAGGGACCAACAGAAAAAATGGCCAGTGAGCATAAATCAGGAAGGCATGGAATTAAAATGTCTGCAACATAACAAACCAGCTCACATATGCTTTTTTATCTATGGATAACAAGAACAGGAAAATCCCCCAACATGCAGGAGCTCTGCTTTTTGTGTTGCCAGAATCCTTCCGAAAAGTGTGGTTTCTTTTTGCAATGTCTGTCTGTGACACTGATGACAAGGCAGAGAATAACTTCATGTGTTTCCAGAACCATTTCTGCTGCAGCATTATGTAGTGTCTGATGTCAGTGACCTTTGCTTTTATCATTTTATCAGGTCTTTGGTGGTGGACAAGCTTATCACAGGGAAAGAGGGAATATCTTTAAGGGAAAAAGTTATAATTTTCAGCAGATTTTACCTATAAGATCATGGACACATTCAACATAGTGCTTACAAAAGATAATCGTGCACCACTGGGTATTAAAGAGCACTCATTTGTATTTCCAGGCATATTTTAGTCCAGTGGCTAGTGAACTAGTAGTTGTAAAATAAACACAAAAGTATTATATTAGAATGTCCTGTTCAAACTGATCCAACTTTATGTTTGTTCTTCCATTGTTGCAAAGTAACTGGCATGCTGGTTTTGTTTGTGCCTTCTGGTTTTGTTTTCATCCCAATCTCTGTATGTTTGAATGTAATAGTATAGCTTTTAGGAAAGGCAGGGATTAGAGCATAGTAATAGGATTCTGGAGACCTCAGGTCTCAATGTGATGCTGTCATAGCCTTCCTCTGTGATCTTAGGCAGATTATTTAGTCTTTGACTGATTCTCCTGCTCTGTAAAAGGGACGTTAAGATATTAAGCCCCTGGAGAGTCATGTATCAAAAGTAAAAAAAAAAAAAAAAAAAAAAAAAAACCCCTTAATATTTTAGTGCATCATAAAAGTATATCATCATCACCACATTAATTTTGAC